>CAJDSM010000875.1:0-25277 GCA_903981925.1 Ostrea lurida | reverse complement strand
TATTTAATACCTCATTCAATAGAACGAATGGATACGAGTTACAGTACGTATATTTGATTTAAAAGCTTCATAAACAGAGATAAGTTGTTGGACCTAGTAGTTTTTCCAAGCAGTACAAAATTATTCGATATCATCCTCTAAAACAGAAAACGTTTGTTGCCATATCCAGCGTCGATTCAACTTTCGAGTACGATTCAAAATTCGGTTATATGCATGTCAATGACGTACATTTAAATGAACCCGAGTAAACACGGGTTTCCTAATCGAAGTAGGCTCCAGGGTCGTACTCCAAACAAACATGGCTGGTACGAGTTTGAGTATGGCTAAGGTAAATGTCTTAAATCCCCGGACCAGGGCTACCGTTGATAAAGATTGCATACATCTGCGTAGTATAGAACGCATTTTCAAATAGGTGTATTATCTAGCGTTAATTCAGTAGTTTTTATATGATAGTACTTTACCCTCACAGGAAAAAAAAAAGGTTTAAATTTGTTATTTTGATGTCTATAACATTAAGATGTAGAGGTCTTTCATTAGTAGGGAGATATGTCAAAAAGATTAACGAACCTTGTCAATTCCTGGTAGTCTTGATCATCAAAACGCTTCGACTCATTCGCGAAGTTCGTCTGATAAGACAAACGTCTGGATGATCGAGACTAATTCCTGGGAGCTGCCATATTGAAAAAATAATTATAATGCCCTGCTGGATCATCTCTTAACATCTACCAGAGGGCAGCACTGATGCTGACGTCAGGAAGACACACCATTGAACAGCACCACTGCTTACTAACACAGTTAAAATGTCATTAGAAAGTGAATTACATGAGGAATATCAGTTTT
Organism: Ostrea lurida; assembly: GCA_903981925.1. Taxonomy (NCBI): domain Eukaryota; kingdom Metazoa; phylum Mollusca; class Bivalvia; order Ostreida; family Ostreidae; genus Ostrea; species Ostrea lurida. Next base: position 24,437 of record CAJDSM010000875.1, on the reverse strand, counting down.
ACTATATAACCTAACAAACAAGTCAGTTAACAATTGGCAAATTTATTTTATCAGCGACAGTCGGTGGACAGTCCCTTCATCAATCTGTGTTTTTAAATAGGAAATTTAAAGACTTACCTTTTTAAAAGTGGTTTTAACCTATGAACACTGTGTAAATGGACTCTTATACTAATTATTAAAACTAACTTTTTATTATCATGAATAGATTGACTACAATAAAAAAAACCTCAATCAAAAAAAAATTAAAAAAAAAAAATCAGCATTTTACATCATGCATATCCCCTAAGAAGACAATTTGTTTTTTTAGATTTTATGGATTTTTGGATTTGTTGTTAGCTTTGTGGTTACTGTCTATTGTCACTGATTGTTGTGTTTTTACATATATTCTTTAAATACTTCGGACTTTTATGTTAAAGCCGCCTTAGAGTATTTTTTTTTAAATTATATAGGGGCGCTACTTCTAAGAATGTGGCATCATAATTAAATAATAATATACTGGCAATGGGTCGATCCTCCATGACTGGCATTTACTTAGCAATGCAAACAACCACAAATTATAAAAGATTACCAACAAAAACTCCCGCACATATATCATAAAATGGGGATTCAAGCATATAGCAGTAAAGCACTGGTGAGGTGGGTAGGGTTTGAGGGTTTTTACAAGCTAAACCCGCATGACATAGCAAAATGGCGCACTGAACATATCGCATACATATAGCAAAACTGATGACGTTAAACACAAATTAGCGCAGCATGTCATAATGACGTTAAACACAATTTAGCAACATGCCAAAAAATGCGGTCCAGATATTCCGTAAACACACATTTGAACCTGAGTTTTACCGATGGTTTACCAGCAGATGATTTCCACGAGAGAGGACTTTTCCTTGATTGGTGTGTTTTTGGAAATTGAATATTCTACCTACATTCAAGGAGTGTCTTTGTTGCCATGAGTTTGAATTTTCGTGTCAGATTAGAATATTGATCCAGACAATGGGCTCAAGGCGGGTGTGACTAGCTGCAATAATGTAGCCCTCTCCGATTTTTTTACCTCTCCCAAAATAAAAAAAAAAATAAAAAAAAAAAAAAAAGGGAGAGGGCTACATTATTGCAGCTAGGTGTGACCGGTCAACAGCCTGGGAATGCTTACTCCTCCTAGGCACCTGATCCCACCTCTGGTGTGTCCAGGGGTCAGTGTTTGCCCAACTCTTGGCTTTGTATTCTATTAGGGACTTCCGAGATTGATCTTTGCCTTTACATTAGAATAGACATACATGCACTAAATGCAGTTCTCTACATCTGTAAGTCCCGCTATAATTGATATAGCCTTACAGATACGTATCTATCCAAGATACAAAAACCAGAGATGAATTAGAGTCCCAGAGGACTTTAATATAACAAGTAGGAAAAACACTACAAAAAATAAAAAATAATGAAAACAATCACAGATATTGAAATCTTAACATAACACGCCATTTGTGAGTAAACATTGCCAATAGCGCACACGTAATAGGATACAGGACATAGTAACAATTGTATTGCAGAAATACAATCAAGATTTAAGATCTACAGATAGTTTATCAAATGGGTCAGTCGAAGTCAACAGGGGGGGGGGTGGGGGGCGGCGGGGGGGGGTCGAAAGTCAAACCATCGTTTGGGGCGGGGCGGTTGCGGGGGGGGAGTCACTAGGAAGACACTTTTCACTTTCAATAGGATTTGTTTAAATTATGAATATCGTAAAAGAAATTAATTTTTAAACAACACCCGTTTAAGTCAGTGGGTAGTTAGTTTTCTATGCAGCGATTTTTTTTCCATGAAACTTTTCTTTTTTAACATATGGCATTGTATGTTTCTCACATACCTGCACTTCAATATGCTGAGAAAACGTTGGTGAGTCCTTAATTGCATCGTAGTATAATATAATTTTCGTTTTAAACAAACTTCGGTCTCTGATAATTAATGCAAATTTTTGCAATTGGGATTACTTTACGAATCAGTCCACCTCTATTTCATATCTCTCCTAGCATAAAATTAATTATCAAAAATTCAGTAGCATCTGCCGGGGCGTAATGTAACATTACTATGTGCACGAATTCGATTAACTGCATTACATAATTCCTAGAACTGCACTGTATCTGAGAAAATTAAACTCATTCATGAATGAATAAAGTATCTAAATGGTTTTTAGTTTAATCCAGACAGTATAATAAAAAATGACCGATGGGAATGGTAGGTGAAATATCCTACTATATACCACGAGTTCTGCATCCATCAGGTTAGAATTAGTATGAAAATTAATTTTTAATCAATTGAATTGTTAAGGTATCCAGGTCGGGCTATTGATTATATTCTTATTATCATTAATTGTAATAAAATTGATATAATTCTTTCTAATCCAAGGCTTTCAGAATATTGTATTTTCTAATGCTCAAATAGTTACTTTGTCTTCAAGAAGAGCTAAATTTTCCTTGCAAAAATACCGTATATACTCGCCTATAAGTCGGTTCGCCCTATAAGTCGTTGTGTTTTTTGAAAGAATCATTTTAAAGGATTTGCCATTGACGCCGGACCCGCCTACAAGTCGTACACGACTTTTTGGCCATGAACGGGCTTGGAACAATTTCAAAATTCAAAGTTACAATGATTATGTCCCTGTTTGAGAGTTGTTTTATTCTGATGAGAAATGGATGCGGTAATTTAATTATTCTTTCCTTCTCCCAAAATTCAATATCATGGTAATTCTCTTATTATTTTGCCTTTTTTCAAATAATATGTTTTTTTTTATATTTCTGTATATACTGTAAGGGTCCAGCCTAAATTTTCCGGGCATAGATCTGCTGATAATTTCGTAGTTGTTTTCAAAGATGGTACTATTATATTTCGTCGACTCATAATACTGTCTCTCTAACGACACGCTATACTTCGAATAGACTTTTGGACCAAAATTTTTACTCCCAAAAATCGAACTTATAGGCGGTATAATAACCAGTAGCGATTTTTTGGAGAAACTTTTGGAATGACATTTCATCTTTGTTTTACGATTTTGTTTAAAGGTGACATGGACAACGTTTGAGTAAATTTTATTAGTTCATTTTTAATGTTTAAAATGCTTACCAAGGTTATTTTAATGATCGGCAAAACTCGAATGACAGTTGTTTGTACAAGAATGATACAGCGACTCACAATTCTTGTTATTGTCAATAGGTCAGCGTTCTTTGTTTTGTTACATAAAGATTGATAAATAGAAAATAACCTATGTTATAAAACAAATCGAGGTGGAGTAACAAACCTAAAACTGTAGAATGAACTTGTAATTTTGAAGAAAAAAATTCTTCTTTAAACGGACGTTTACTTATATGTTCAAAACAAAAACATGCCGTACGCATGGGTTACATAACAAAAGAATTGTGAGTGCTGTATCTCACTCGTAAACTCAACAAATGAACTCAAATTTTGCTGACCATTAGAAAGACCTAATACAAGTGAAATCTAAAATTTGGAACATTTTTAGCTCAGAACGTGTCCATGCCTTTTGATACTGTGAATAGTGTCATAATAATTTCCAAGCGTGAAGAGTTTTCCAGGAATTCATTAGAAAGGGTCGTTAAATCATAGAGCGGAAGGTTTTAGATAAACGGTCGGTGCTTGGTTCTAATATGTATTACGTCTAGGTTTTAGAACATATTATCAACCTCAGATGAGACGTCAACCCAATTGCGGAGGTAAGAGCTGCAAATTTAGGAGCTCTTTGAGCAGGAGGGTCTTTATCGCGCCACACCTCTGTGTACATGCAATCGCGGTTTCATTCGAAAAAACTCCATTTGCAGCTTCTTCACGTACTTAAGCAAAGGGGTATCAGGAGGACTTAAAATTTCGATCCAAAAGGGATCTCAAGAACCTTGGTACTTAAACTATGTGTAATCTATTTGGAACTCATGGCGGGGCTGTGAACCGGTCGAGAGGGATGTATCTCCTCCTTACGTCCTATGGCACCTTGATTCGGCACATCCAGTGGGTCTGGTAGTTGGTCCCATTTTTTAGATGTTGAGTTTGCTCTTTTCTTGTGTACTCTAGGACTATCACACCAGAATATTTTGGAAAAAAAAAAAAACACCCCCTGCCCCACGTGTGTTCCCATCCTTCCCCTTTATCATAGCTGCCACAAACATAACACGTTACCTATAAAGTCCGCCATGGTGAATAATGTCAAAATTATGGAAATAATGCATTGATTATTTGAATACAAAAAAGAAAACACATGTCTAACCAATCAATACCACCAATATGATCACTAATACACAGGTGGCGAAACCCAAAGAAATCTTCCTTTATATGGGGTACATTTACAAGACAAAGGGTGAGGGGGTTCTGGAGCATCTCAGGTTTAACTCAAGCGGGTGCAGGACTGCCCTTTGTGTGAAGAAGTCGCAACGTCCGGACTAAAGGTTTAGAATTTCCATGGGTATCGGGGCTAGCCTTTTCAGACCCAACGGATCCAGGGCCCCCTGTAGAGAGTCTCGGGAAGCACCCCCCCCTGGTAACTGTTTAGGTTTTGACTTTCATTTTAAATGAGGTACACGTGACCCTGGCTCTCTGGTAGGTCTTGAATACTGAGTACATCATGTTAACTAACCATGTATTCTCATGAGTACTAAGGATATTATCCATAGAGTTGTTCGCAGAGTTTGAATTTTACACATTCACACTATCCGGTAACAAAACGTCAATAAATCCCAGAAATTTATTCTGTACAAATTCTGCACCTATATATAACTGGATTCAAGATGTGCTGGCAAGAGTTTGAATTTCACACCATTCATTACATCCGGTAAATCGTACACTCAGAAACACCACATCAGGCCCAACACCATCACAATGTACACTAACACTAACTGTAGTCCCCAATGCCCACTGGCAGACACGAATACACGCGCTGAAATTCTTCGTTGCGCACTAAGCATGACTGCTTGGAAGGACAGCCTGTTTCAACAACGATTAGCTCCCTCTTCATTGTCTCTATCTTCACCTTCAGCTCAGCCTCGTTTTCAATAATGACAAGATTGTTTGTTCTATCGCAAGGGCAAAGGCAACCTAAAATATTCATTCAGTGAAAAGAATACCAGTACCAAGGTGTATGTTTTCTTCTTTAGAATTTCACCTTACAGAAAAAAATAAGATATATAAAGCACTAGTCTACTTAGAAATGTTAAAATGATCAACAACATTGTGCATACATTGTTGAAGTTGATACACTCTTAAAGGGACATGGGCACGTTTTGAACTGAAAATGTTCAAATTTTAGATTGCCAATTTTGATGTTTAAAATGCTTAATCAAGTCATTTCTAGTGGTCAGCAAAAATTTGAAAGTCAGTTGTTGAGTTACAAGTAAGATACAGCGCTCACAAATCTTCGCGATTTAAACAAGGTTCGAGCCTTGTTTACAAAAAGATTGCTTCGTAGAAAATATTATTTTTAAAACAATATGATATGTGAGAAACACTAGACACTGTTTAATTGTGTTTAGATTGAACTTCTAATTTGAAAAAAAAATTGCTTTAAATGGAACGTTTCGTAGCATATTCAATAATTATATGTAAGCAAAATCATGGCTCGGGCCCTGTTTACATAACAAAGAATTGTAAGTGCTGTATCTCACTTGGAAGTCAACAGATGACGTTAAAAATTTTCCTGACCATTAGAAATACCTTAGTCAAGCATTGTAAACATTAAAATTGGCAATCTGAAATTTGAACATTTTTAGTTCAAAACGTGTCCATGCTTCTTTAAAGATCTATGTTTGTGTGCTCACCTGTATTGTTGGTTGGCGATTGTGTTGGTGTGTCTGTAGACACCATAGGTGTAATGGTTACAGCTGGGGATTGAGTTGTTACTTGAGCATCTGGTTGAGTCGTTAGTTGAATTGTTGGTTGAGTCTTAGTTGAAATTGTTGGTGTGAGTGTTAGTTGATTGTTGTTTGTCTTAGTGAATTGTTAGTTGAGGTCGTTAGTATGAATGTGTTGGTTGGGAGGTCATTGATGTTAGAGACATATGATTGTTGCTCTTCATAATGAAGGACGTCAGGAAGATCTGGGCAGTTGTATGTTATGGTGTATATCGGTTGAGTTGAATGAGATGTTGATGATGGAGTCGATGTTGTAACCTCTGTTGAAGTCACTTCTATGGTAAAGATTTAACAAACAGCATGTTTAAGTGAGTAACAAATGTACGCAGGAGGATAGCTAAAGGTGGACATACCATTTCAATGTTGGACTAATGTATCTTTTCATACAGTGTTGCAAACGACTACAGGTATAATAAAACCTGGATTAATTTACATGTTTTAAACACATTTAATACCCCAGTCAACGGGGCGGACGAATATGGATTACCGTACCTGGATTGAGAATCGTACGGCTTTAGAGCAGGGAGGGATCTTTATCGTGCCACACCTGCTGCAACACGGGATCTCGGTTTTTGAGGTGTCATCCGAAGGACCGCCCCATTTAGTCGCCCCTTACGACAAGCAAACTTGTTTGTAAGTAACCTCCCTTGATTTAAAACTGATCATAAGCAGAACAAGCTCTTGCTTGACTTAAACAGACAGGTTTCAAGTCAGCATTTTGCAAATTCTATGATCGTTATGACTATCTATCCTGTCATTGGGTCAAATGCTGTCTGACGTGTTTCATACTTATTGTTAGGTTGTTCTTCATGCACTGATTTTGACTAAGGATTACTCCATTCACCTACACAAATCAAGGGCTCACGGTTAGTGTGACCGGTAGACAAAGGATGCTTATTCCTCCTTGAGACCTGATCCCGCCTCTGGTAATTTCAGGGGTCAGTGTTTGCCCAATTCTTATTTTTCACACCGATGAAAGTCACTTCGAGTGAAATGGCTAAAAAATCTCTATAATCGCATCCTCCGAATGGATTCAGAGAGGAAGGAATATCATTATCATTTAGGATTTGAGTAAATGGCGACATTATCTCAAAAATCGTGTAAATTTTCTTATTGACTGATATTTTTCATTAAACTTTATGATATTTACGTACACCTAGCTTCTTTTTTCCAATTCCTTAATAGGTTTGAATCGATAATTATATTTTTTTTTTTTTTTTTTTTTTTTTTTTTTTTTTTTTTTTTTTACATTTTTTTAATTTTCAACACACATTCATTAACACATATGTAATATACACACTACATTAAATATAAACACGTTTATACATTTCATACACATTTATATCATACACACTGAAATTAAATGAATGTTGATAAGATGATTGAATATTTATTTTAATGAGATAATTATATTTTCAATATAACTTTGAAATACTGAAAAAAAAAATATTTCATGCCCCTTGTTTATTTCGGAATGTGAACTTGAACATATGTGGTAGTGTAGAAAACAGGTCTTCCTACTAGCTCTGGCTAGGGGGTTAACTCTTTAGCTCGATCGGTAGAGCACTGGTCCTGGGTTCGATCCTCAGCAGAGGCACAAACCTGTCTCTGTTACATTTGGCGCCCACGTTGGGACCCGGGTAATCTCTGGCGGGTGAGAGTGATTGCCCCCAGAACTTAGCCCCGCAGGCGCTGGCACTCTAGGAGAGTCGGGCCTCTCTCTCTTGGAGGGGACAAGTGTAGTGTAGATGAAAGGCCTTCCACTAGCTCTGCAGTGGGTTAACCCTTTAGCTCGATCGGTTAGCTAGAGCACTGGACTGACTTCGGGTTGTAATGCAAGTGGCACGGTGTATTGTTGACTGTCAAACACAACGATTGTGTACTGTGTAGTAGTAACCACTTGACTTGTCTTCCATAGGAAGACTTTAAGTATATACTTTGTTTTTAGTTGCTTTGTTTGGTAATTTGTTGAAATAAGACAGTCTTCGTGAACAGTGAACGAAACGAGTGGGATGGCGCCACGCAGGCTGCCCCCTTTTGCAACTCCAATAATTGTTTGCGACAGAAAATATGTCGAGAAAAATACTCTATATGGAATGTTAAATAAATCTTCTGTTAAACCTGAGAAATTATCGAATACCCATGACAACGTGATGTAGTCTACTGGCATGAGTACCAAAATCAGGGAATTGTACGAAATAACATTAGATGAAGCCCCATACGAGTACCTCTTAAGAAGAAAAAATAGCAACAACACTTTCGAATGTCAATGAATGTACCTAGCTCGATTGTGTTAGTTCATGCACCTGCCTGCTTATATCATGGCAATGAAATTGATATGAACATTAAGATCTATGGAGAGTTGAACTTTTACACCGTCAACAAAGATGATACCATGTACGTACAATAGCGGACGGCACGTTATGCAAAAGTCAGACTACAGACAATATACCTCGTTTCCCTACAACAATAAAAATTCCAAAAAAGAGTACTACAGGTGCATCATAATGTTCAATTAAAAGGTCTTAGTAGCCGATGAAAGCTTTTCAGGCATGTCCAGAATCACCTGTTTTAAAGCAAAAACAGGGACATTATGCAAGCATGTAAATCTTCCAGATGTAAACATTGAGGAATGGAAACACAGATGTTCGTGCCGGGTGGCCACGAGACAACGAAATAGTAGTGAAAAAAACACTGAGGATAACGGGACGACATGTACACAGCGACGAGACGCGGAGCACCGAAAGGACAGAAATCGTGAGGCGATAAAACAGGCCAAAGAAAGATAAACAAAGTGTAGAAAAAAAAAACATAGATGAAACGGGGACCTGTATCAGAATGAAAATGTATAACAAAAAAAGGAAGAAAACAACAACTGAAAACAACCACCGGATATACAGATACTGAAATGGGCTGATTTGTGGAGTCTTCAACCAGAATCGAATTATACAGAAAGTGACCGGAAAAAAACACCAAGAAGAGGAAAAGTAAGTGAATTAAGACATAAGTAAAGAAGACAAAATAATAATGGAAAAACTCATAACATTTTTCATTTACAATGGTTTTTATAACCTCGTGATTTCCAACATGTTGACGTTGAAAATAAAATGGATTGAGTTATTTGATGATAGAAAATATACATGTACTTTACAGGAAACCCATTGGAAAAGACGATTTTATTACAATTACCAAAATCACTTATGGAAAGGTGTTATATATTATGATATGTACCAAATATCCTCCAAAGATGTATCATTTTTAGGTTAAAAATAATCAAAACAACATAGAAATGGCAAAAAGTGTTTGATGGGAGGATTACATAAAAATACAAAGAAAATGTAACATATATACATAAAAATGTATATGCGCCAAATGATAAAAGAAATGTTTTGTTTTTTAATAAATTATGGAAATAATGCCACGTTCTACAAAGTTAATTATTATGGGGAGATTTAATAATACTCTTGCAGATATAAGATAGTATGGAAAAACTCACACAAGTATTTAAAGTTACAAAGACCTTTGCAGATATGTATGAATGAACACAATGTGTTAATGTTGGAGAAAACAGAAATGAAAGAAAAAATCTTTCAAGAAAAGCGTTATAGCGAAATCGATTTAGAGAAAATTTGCTTGTACAAAGTAGAATTTTTATCATTGATCACAAAAATTCTATGTGTTTATTAGAAATATTTTTACGTGGAAACCACATGAGTAATCACTCGATGATTGTTATGAATTCCAATACAGATTGTGTCTGAAAAGGGCCAGTGCTGATCATAACAATTTACTTTCGAATGACGAATATTCATGTAAACAAAAGTTCAAGAATAATTTGAAAGAAAAACAGCATTATTGAGCAATCAATTTTGGTATGGGTGGCATAATCTAAAGTACAAAATCAAAAATTGTCACAAATGTATAGCAGAACTAGAGCAAGAGAAATATAACAGAGTATTACAGAATTCAAAAAGTATACAAAGATTGTCAGAAAGAATTCTGATGTACAGTATTAATATCTGAAAAATAATGAAATTCAACAACAACGCCGAAAAAATTCGGGTTGGAAATAGAAAGTAGATTCAAAAATGTGTATGAAGTGTGTGATAAAATTAATCGGTTATACTCTGTCTGATGAGCAAAAATTATAAAAATTAACAGGCCCCTGTTCAATTTTAGTCTCTATATGAAGGAGGATAATCAGCGTTCATGGAGTTAAGTGTATTTCATTTACTTCCAAATAAATCCACTATAGAGAATCGCATTCAGAACTCATATATAGTTCCATCCGTGAAATCCAAATAACGAGCATATTTTATGACCTCAATAAGTTTAATCCTATCACATATAAAGTCCAACCTAATACCTAATTCTACCATACTTCCATTAATAGAAGTGAAATATCTCATATGATTTTTTCACACAAATTTGACTCATGAATTATCTTATTATAATATTTCGACAACTAGGAAAAATACTGTCTCCTATATACTCAACCTCATAAGATATCCAATGACTAGAAAACTGGACCAAAATTTATCTTATGCCCATATAATACCATATCTTATAAAGACCCGTATATAAAACTCTAATAGACTCTTATTGAAAATCTTATTCATCAGGAATCAATTATTTCATCTGGAATATATATCATTAGTATTTTTGAAAATGTGCAAAAATGTAAAAAAAAAACACAATTTTGAAACATAAATTGAATAGATGTTAAGTTTAGAAAACTATATGTTAATTGTGTTTACTAACAAGCTTACACCAATTTTGATTACTTTAAAATAGTATACGATGACAGAATTACATCTATAAAATCACAAGTGATTCAAGTGGATCCAAAATTGTCAAAATTATCAACTGCTCATGAACAATTACTATCGTGATTCATTAAATTAATAACAAAGGCTTCGTTCGTTTTTTAGTGAGGGTACAAAAGATATGCGAGAGAGATGTAGTATTAATATGAGAAAATTAAACCACGTTAAATTACTTGAGAAAATAAAGATATTATAAATTCCTTATTCTTTAAGGTAATTAAAATAAAAGAACACAAGAATAATCAGTTAGTAACGTTAAAAGTCTTATAATTTTGATAAAGAAATAAAAATAAAAATACTTACTGATATTAACATAAGCAAAATAAAATAAACAAAAATAAATGATATATAGCAAAAACACCCTAGCATTTGTACATAACAAAGAATTGAAATTGTCCTTTAAAACTATCTCAAAAATATCATCTGTTCACACTACGAACAAAAAACCTATTATCCACAAAAAATTAGAAATTCACTGACCATAGAAATATCAACAAAAATCAAAATTAACATTTACTCAAACTCCATGCCCCTTTATACTACGAATACATCATAATTTTCCGAAGAATTTCAGAATTCATAAAAGGCGTAACTCAAAACAGGAATTAGATAAACTCGTGCGGTTATTAGTAACTCTCGTAAATATCACCCAGATAACTCACCATCGACGCAATTACTGACAGAACTATCAGCCATCACCTCCTTGACCATACATCCTTCATTCGAAAAACCAACCCATAGCCACTCTTAACGAACAAGCAAGGACTAACTAATCAGATCCAAAATGGATCAAACACTGGACTACTAATGTAAATAATATATTACTCATGCTGTGTACCTCGAAGGATTTATACCCTCTATCCACACCTATCCACATCCAGTCTGTTCCCATTTTGATTATTTTTCTGTAAATGTAACAATTCGAACTTAACCCTATTATGAATACACGCTTGCATCATTCACCCCATTTTCATAATTTCGATCTACAATCAACGACATATCCGAGGATCGATGAGATAATTTTAACAATGTCTGTCAGTGTGCAACAAACTGCAACTTCACCGGACACCTTAGAGAGAATTAAGAAATAACAAAGGATCATGTTTCACACGAAAGCTACACTCTATATTTAGACATGCACAGTACTTTTACAACCAGCGCCTCCCCAAAATTCTTAAGGACACGAAGAAACGAACATATTGAAAGAAAAGTTCTCAGTAGTCGACTTATATAAAGTAGATACAATTAGAGTGTCATTGACATTGCCATCCTCGTTCAGAGTGTTAAAAAAAGTGCCAAAAGATAATACACTCCATGCACGCAAGAGTAGTGCCAAAGTTCCATGTGGGTAGATATCGGCAATGCTGTTAACCATCTAAACAGATCCAGACTGAACATCTCTCGCTCTATCATTCTAGATAGACTAACCTTCTCGCCCTCCCACATGGGAACTTTAGTGTTTTTTTAAATCATCATTAACCAAACTCATTTTCATTAAAAAAAGAGTCAACGAGTCACCACACTCGTCATGTTAAAACAGCGTCCATAAAGCGGTAATTGATCCAGAGTACATCATGTAAAGCAAACCACAAATTATATCGAATTCGTATGTAGCATTGGATTAAAAAAAGTCCGGAGAAGATACAAAAGGGCCATCATAATATATAGTAAATTAGTTCCAATCTATCGATAATTGATTTCTAATACAACAGGCTTACATAAATTTAAATTATTCCGGTCACAATACACCGCTCCAGAAATAATTCGTCACGAACATAAGGCTGTCCCGCAAGAAAGAGTACTGATAATCAGAGATTGACTTTCAATCCTTACTTAATGTCACACAAAATTATACTATTACAACCATCCTGGAGATTGAAAGACCACTAAAAAACATTCAAGAGCAACTAGCTAAACAATTCTTAGTCATATATCACTATCACTACTCTCAAGTGTGATTGCGCACAATTTACATCACACACAAATACCGGCCACGTACACGCAAGTAGAATCAGTCGCCCTAAATACAGTATTGCTGCCACCACGCTAAGCCCCCACACCATCAACAACGTACTCCCTCTTCAATGTCTACTATACTTCACCTATTCATAATACAGTCTAACTCATTCGAATTAAATTACATTATTAGCAATTCAGGAACTTGTTCGTTACTTTCTCCCACGCGGCACAAAAATAACAACCTACAATAGGAAAAATCAAAATCGCACGTGGAACAATAAACCCACCCAGCAAATCCGAAAATACACATAAAACACGTGCATACAATGATTGTACGTTCCAATTACTAATTCACCTCTTACAAGATAATATTGACAAAATAATTAAAATAATTGTCTACAAGAGCACTAATAAAGATGCATAAACTAATATATGTATAGAATCAACAAATCACTTACTTCACAATTACATATTTAAACCATTAGGAATACAACACTACATTAAGACAATTACTGTCGTGTAAATTCCAAAAAAACAGAAATATAATTAATGTCAAACATCAGATTTAATTGGAAATTCTATTTTTAGATCTTGATATTAATATTCATGAAGATATATTCATACTCATAATCATAATTCTTCTCTATTGGCCGTTCTCATCATTTAATCTAGGATCAATTGCGAAGAAAGATGCAATATTATAAGATCACATCTCAAAAATGAGGAAACAAAAGAGACAAAAAAACAAAACGTGATAATCAATGAATAACAAAAGCTAATAGTAGTACTAGAGCGAGTACCAACTTCACTAACTTCCTTGTTCTTTTAGCAACATATAACGTATACTCTATCACGTATTAATATTAAAGTGCTTCATGTTTATGTTATATTAAACATGTTAAAGTATATATATATCGAGCTTACATAAAAACTAATCTTGAACAGTTATAAAATCCTCCTACAATACTAATTATGTAGAATATGAACTGCGACACAAAAACATAAATACTTAAAAGTAACTGACAGATTCCTCATAGACTAACATGTTAAATCGTATTATATGATTATACGCTAGGAAAGTCGATAGACGTCGTCTCTTTCTCATTACCCACATATAATTTCATATATTGGATGGAAAATATGCTGTAAATTCCCCGAAGTATCAATGAGAATGAATAGGACTGTATTAAATATACTATTTAATCTCAACCTAATTTATATTAATAATCCATTATACAACCTAGCTGCGAGAACATTTAATATACTCTACTCAATATCTGCATTACAGAGCTCAATTAGAGTCTTATCCCACACGCCGTCCATCTACTTTAAAGACAGTTCTCACCATTTGGTTCATTTTTGGGTGAATAACGTAGACACCCACCTAAGAGCAATAGCTTGATACATTCTTTATCCATCTAGATTTAAATCTATATCAAGATCAATCTGCCAGAACTGAGGAGATCTTAACTATGTCGATTGGAAATTCACAATCTGAGAGCACGACTCGAAATCTAGAGATAGGACATATGCCTGAAAAAAAGCATAAAGTAATGTCAGGCACATTTTTGTATTCCAGATTTTAGCGAATCGATCTAGAGATGAGAATGAACTTTGCATATGAAGTGAGCTATCTAATCTCTTACAACCTCGTCTATATGATCACAATAACCTGACTAACTAAATATCTGTATATAAATAAATTCTAGAACACAAACAGCAAACGTGCTTCTAGAACTAATATGGAACACAAGCACATATCTAAAACCTTGGACAACGCCCTTTCCAATTACTTTGGTATTTCATATATATGGTCGATATCTAACATACGACAACAATTAGCAAAGTCCATTAGCAAAACAGCATACAGAGTTAATATAATATATACCTGTATAAAGCTTTAATTCCATAAACTAACTTCATATACACACACGCAATATCATACTCACAGCAGTACCATATCGGCGACACACTCGCAATATCATCATATGACGACTACACTACCCTGTCAAAAATGGATACCAAGTATTCAACGCTCATATACAAGATGCGCGGAGAGCTTAGACGGCCACACGCGCGTCAACACGGATCCGAGTCATACGATAACCACAACCCAACCACACATTGCAGGACACATCCCTTAGCTACGATCAAAGAGCAATGACCTCCTGGTCTGATAATTAACCACACCTTTCGTTCGAAGTGAAAGTATAAGACATCATAACAGACACTTGTAAAGACAGAATCCCCAAACGTCTCCTATCGTTTAACTTAATGAACAAACTAGGACAAATATCTATCATGTAGTATACACAAAAATTTCCGTAACGTATGTACAATACTGACACTTCCATTTCTGATCTCTATCTCACTTTATTGGACCAAATATAACTGTATTCACTTAATCATCCAAATTCTATCCCCAAAAATCTGATTTTGTCTTTCTTATTTCACGTTAGGCGTAACTTATAGACTATCAGCCATATTCATCATACTTACCACTTACATCCAAGATCAACTACTAGATTAAGTGGATACACCTCTTTAAAACTATACAAATATAGCTATCCTCAATAGGAAATAGATCCATGCATCCCTACATTTACTTTTTCAAACACAGAAATCATAGTTCAAAGAATCACACTCATCATTCCAAACATACAATCGATTTGATACAACTCGAGCAATCCAATAAAATCAACTAGCATGAAATAGAACCGTTCGATAAATAAAATCTTCTATAAATGTCCATACCTTTCCTATATCAAATCCAAGAACAGGAAACGACAATCCATCACATAGAGCACACTCATAAGACATAATAGTTCTCAAGCAATCTACGAGTTTCTTATTCAATACTTTGACGACTCTAAAAACATCACAATCGCACCCTAAATATTTCCATTACTCACTTACTAGTAATACATTCACCTGCAAATACTCATTAGAAAATATATGCATATTAAATAAACTACAGTTCAAAACAACACAATTTAGTTCTCTTGAGACTTAAATCTTCCAATCCATAAATATTTCATAAGAGTTCCTATAGAGAATTACTATTAATACATCTTTTCTATTAAATTTTCTATTTTAGTTTTCACGGTAAATTTTGTTAGAATTATATTACAATTTTAACTCTTCCCTACAATTCCACACATTTGCTTTAACAAACATCGACTAATTTATTCAAAAAGCTACATCCTTACACATGAATCCTATAAGAAAAACACTCTTATACACTATCTACAATACCCCACAATGAGAATACCGAAATACTCATCCCAACGCGCAAATTAGGAATGTGACGAAATTTATTTTGTAAATTGCCTATATTTCACAACACGATTTTAAATATAAGATTCAATTATAATTATATTATCAATCAAGTCACATTTACATATAATACTGTATCAAATAAAACAAACAAAAATTATTTTGTCTATACTTCTCCCTCCCCAAATCCCGCAATTTGTTATCGACTCGTGGCATTGAGCGTTTAAACACATATTTTGCGATTAAATGTTGTTTCAAATTTATTAAATATACTACAGTGTTTCACCCCAACTACTCTAGCACATTACTCATGACAATTCTTGGAAACGTATTTTGAATTTCGTAATGAATACCGCCCGTTTACCTTTTCTACTTCTCTACTTCTGGATCTATACACTTTTGACCAATTTTTTATTTTTAACTTTAGAAATATAACAACCGCTCGCGACAGCCACCGTCAGCAGAGCACAAACCGCGCAGAAGGCCCACTGACCGGGAAGCGCTGCATCCATCTCACCCCCCCAATCAAAAATTGTAATGCTTCGCAAAATATGCACTGTTTTCGTGGTCAATACTTCTTCGAACTTGTTTACCTAAAGTAATTCGTTCATTCAAAGTAAATTTAGTATTCCAGACCACCGACCTCTTTCAGACACATCTGGATTAATTCAATAACATCATCGAGTAGGAAGCCCCCAGAAACTAGCCCCCGCAGCGCGGCACGAAAGAGCGACGCCTCTCGCTGTGCAGTTCACTCACATATTGTGTCCACGTATAAAAATATTTCTTACAAAACACATAGAATTTTGTGATCAAATAACAATCAATTCTACTGGACCTAAGTTTACATAGCAATTTTCTCTAATAACTTTGCTTTGAAAATATCTTTTTCCCTCATTCTTTTCTCCAATAACGGGGGAATCAACCACATGGGTTCATTCATTTACATATCAACTCTGTCCATCTGAACACGCAATCATACTTTTTAATCTCTGTCATACATGTGTGGCGATTTTCTATCAATACTTTACCTCACATCAAGTTATCATACCCAAGCGAACTGAACAGTCCACCTAATAAGGAGGTATATCCGTACCCCATAATAATGTAAACTATGGTAGAACGTCGAAGCATGTATTTCCAGAAAGTATTAAATAAAACAAATAGCCCACTCTTCTGGTACGAATCATTTGGCGCAATTACCAATGTACTACATGTTCCAATAATTTATAACTCTAATCATATCACTATGTGTATCTGAAATAGCTAGGAGGATACCCTTCCCATTCAAACCCATTTCCATTTGCTAGTTGGTTTTGATATTATCTAACTAAAAATGCTACCAAACCTATTGCGAGACGATATTTTGGTTACTGTATCATATATAAGTTTACTATGATAACCACTAGACCACCCATTCCACTACCATAGTAGGTATGTAAATTAAATCCTAAATATATGTGTACAAAGTACGTCTTCCAAATACTTAGTTGGTTCATGTCTTGGTTTGTTAAAGCATATGGTTAAAACAAATACCACAATGTTTCTATCATCATGCACCAAATAAAACCCACGAAAAACGAAAGTTACCATTTATTTTATCAAATGGCCGTTCCACGACAGGCGCCACCACATTAATCGTCGGATCCAAAATCTCCGGATTTTCCGACAGAAAATAGCGTCGAAGAAACGTCTTAATTGTGAATCCTAAATTCACCGTGAGGTTATAAAAAAAAACCAAAGCGGAAACCAAAGATAGACTATGATGTAAGAAAAACCATGACAAATGAAAAAAACAGAGACGAACTCAACGACCCAAAACAAGGTTAAAGAAACAAAACATAAATACAAAGAATACCCAACATACCCGAGATATTTCCATAAAAAATAATTTTAAGCTTTATTACCATACACTTTCTGCTTATAACTGTTTTCCATACTAATTAATTTTCAACTTTACTTTTCCTCTTGCTTGGTGTTAATCAACCGCGTCACATCATTGGTGATGCAAGTTCCGAAGTTCATCTCTGCTCACCTAGCCTTGCATAAGAATATCTCCTTCCACAATCGTACTGCCCAGACTATTTCAGTAAATTAATTTTCGAATGGACATTAAGATCTAGTCCGGTGGTTCGTTTTCTAGTTGTTGTTCACTGGTATCTTGTAACTTATCATCACACACCCCTTTCATATTCTCAATGAACAACCAAAATCATACCAGGTTTACTTACAAGACCCCGTCTACAGCTACCGCATTATGTCTTTTTCTAATAATTCTACACTATTAGTGCATATCTACACAGATCCATATCAACCTTGCCCGGTTATGTTCCCCCTACCACAAGAAAAGCCCCAAAAGGGCACGAATCCTAGCGTTACCACGGCCTTCTTGGCGCTCACCGGCCGATCTCAATAGGTCAATTCTCATTACCGACAGTTGTTTTCCATGCTGTATACCTCAGATCATAGCGTCGTGCAACATGCTTCAAGGATGTCCAAACAACCGTTATCAATCCCTGGTCCCACGTGGTGATAAAGCAAAATTAACTAATACATTCCATATAGCCAGCAAACATGTAAATCTTTCCATCGAATCTCAATAATCTCAGGGGTTGAGAACTTCCGTGAAGCACTACACTATCGCTCGCACGAACATCTGTCCGCATTCCCCTCGACACTTTATACATGACTTGAGCACAAGAGATACATACCTCTAACGGAAAAGTTTGACCATGAATGTCCCTGTCTTTGCTTATAGGTATAATTAATAGAACACTAACAAGTGAGGGTGTAATACTGAACAGCCAACTGAAAAGATTCACATATCCTACAAATAGCATGAAGAAACACACTTTTAAAGACGGACCATAGTATTGATTACACTGAAGCACAGACGCATCGCCATGCACGTGGCATAAGACTACGTCTACTTTTAATGAATGAGTTATTGACTTATCAGGAAGAACAAAGCTGTCATTATGTGTCTGTGGTGGATAGTCTTGACTTTTGGACATTAAACGCGTGCCGTCCGGAGCTATGTAGGTAACCGATATGTAAATGAAATCATCTAGTCGTCGCATAAAAAGTGTTTAGGAATCTGGTGAAAAAGTTTTTTCAAATCCCCATAGATCTTTAACTGTCATCTCAATTTCATTCCACATATAAGCAGGCAAGGTGCAATGAAACCTAACCACCAATCGAGCTAGTACTACTTTCTATGACATTTCGAAAGTGTTGTTCCCTATTTTTATCCCTTCTAAGAGTAACTGTATGGGCTTCCCATCATAATGTATTTCGATACAAATTCCCGATTTGGTACACATGCCAGTCTAGACTACCAACTCCACAGTTCATGAGTAAATTTGATAATTTCCTCAGGTTTAACAGAAGAATTATCTTTAAACATTCACATATAGAGTAGTTTTCTCGACCCAATATTCTTTGCGGCAAGAACAAATTCTTGGGATCCGCCAAAATGCGCCGCCTAACGTGCAAGCCATCCACACTCGTATTCGTATCACGTTCACACTGTCTATTTCAACAGCAAATAACACAAAACAAGCAAAAAAACAAAAGTTATATAACATTAATCTTCCTATGGAAGACCACAGTCAAAAGATGGACTAATTCACTAAACAATACACAGTTAAACACAATCAGTCCAGTGTAAAAAAATGAACAGTCCCAAAATACACCGTGTGCGCACCTTGCCTAGCAAACCCGAGTCCAAGTCCATAGTGAACCTAAAGTTATGCAAAAAATAAAACCACGAACATCACGAAAGGGAAACGCGCTATTTAAAGGACCCGGTTTAGACCCACTAGGCCTAGAGATCACTAGTAAGATAGAAAAGCCCATAGTATCTGCTCTACACTACCACATTGTCCCCCCAGAGGAGAGAGAGGCGTCCCGACTCTCCAAGAGTGCGACAGGACAACGCGCAAATGAAAAAAAAAACACAACAAAAAAAACGGATGCAACAGGACTAAGTCGTGCAGGAGACAGGGGGCAAACACTACTCACCGCTCATGAGACTATACCAAGAGCGCCAGGTCCCAACGTGGCGCCAAATGCTAACGAAACAGGTGTTGTGCCTTGCTGAGGATCGAAAAATCCAACTAACACAAAAAGTCTCTACCATCGAGCTAAAGAATAACCCCTAGCAGAGCTAGTAGAAGACCTCTGTTTTCTAAAAACTAAACCACCACATAAAAGATAAAATAGTAGATAGTCTAAAAAGAATGTCACATTCCAAAAGCAAAGAAAATAAACAAAGAGCACATAGAAGAAAATAATTTTTTTTATTATTTCACAAGCCAATGCAAATGCAGTACCATATATTGTATTAAAATAACCGCTAATGAGTAAGCCATATACCATTTTAAATTAAATTTCAACGATATCATTAAAAGTTAATCAACATTCAAGTTAATTATGGCGTGTGTATGATATAATGTTATTAATAATGATATATAAAACGATATATTAACATATTTAATGTAGGCTATACATAAAACCCATTGGTATAAAAATTGCGAATGATATGTGGAGCACAAATTAACAAATACCACAAATGTAATGAGAATAAAAAAAAAAAAAAAAAAAAATAATAAATATAAACAAAATAATATAATGGACTATCCCATATTACAACCTATTGAGGCAATTATGGAAAAAAAATAAGAGTCAAAAACATAGATCATAACTTAAACAGATAATAGATGAAAGGAATAATCAGTCAATAGAAATTTTACTAACATTTTTTAGCGAAATAAATTTCGCCATTACTCAAAAATCCCATAATGAAATAATGAAAGTGATTACCGTATACCATCTACTGAATGCAGCAACATTGAAAAAGATAGAGGAGTGCTATCTCAATAAAGGAAATTTTTTGGAGCACAATATAACACTCGGATAGAGAACGTTCATATCGTGTAAAGAAGAAGGAAGAATAAAAGAAAATTGCGCACAAAGCATATCGACCTTCTCTGAAATTAACCAGACGAGGATCATGCGTCTTCAGGAGAATAAGGATCCTTTGTCTAACACGAGCGTGCACTGATAGACATATTACTGTAAGAAGCACCCTTGCAAATCATAGTGTAAGTGAACTCAAGTGACAAAAGTAGAACCCATAGTACAAATGTACAGGCATATGAACACACGAAAGAAGAGGAAAAGAAAGACAACGTAGACAAAATAAAGTAAATTCGATTAGCAAAGATACAGACAGTCATGAGGTAGAACACCACAGACTGACAGACCAAAAATGAGTAACAAAACAATCCGCTATGATAATGCTATCAGAGCAAAAACATGACTATTAAAACATATACTTTTTAAAGCGCGTCAAACGAAAGAGGCATATGACCATGACTATATGAAGCAGTTTATTAACATCACAGGGAAGGTTAATTTACAAAGACACAAATTGCTAGCTCGTAAGTGTCTGGCAACTAAAATGGCACGGTCCTTCGGATGACACCCTCAAAACAAAACCGAGAACGGTGTAATGTGCAGCAGACGAGTAGCAGACGGGAAAAGCTACCCAATCACAGACTGAACTTCGTGAAAACATACTCTCAAATCACAACACTAAGCTACCATATATTGGCGACCCGACACACACCGGTTATGATTGGTGGTATTAAATTGTTAAAACATGTAAATTAATCCAGGTTTTATATACCTGTAAGTCGTATTAGCAACTACTTCGAATAAACTAAAAAGAGATTCAAATTAAAGATCACATTCACAAAATGTTGAATAACATAAGGATGACGCACAATTTAAGAATATCCTAGAAAACAATCATGACCAATTACATCATTGTAATACTCAACTTTTATAACAAAAATTGCAGTTGTATAAGAAATACGTTAGCATAGAAGTACTTTCAACCAGAGTTACAACACAGAAGCTACCATATTCAAATTATTTTGAATCAAACCATCTCAGTCAATCTCCAAACACAAAATCACCAAGCCAGCAAAAAAACACTGAATCAAATGATAACTAAATACAAAAATACCAAAACATTCAAGGACATAATTAGTCGTAGATAAACTCTAACCATAAACTGATCAACACTCAAAACGACTCAACCAACAATTCAACTGCATACGAATGCAAATACAAAACACCAGAGCTCAGACATGAACAGCTAAAACGAACTCGGTAAGAATCTTCCAGCTGTAACAACGGTACAACTTGCTCATGAATTAGTATAACATACATACCCCATACACAATACTCACACAAAACACAAACCATAATACAGCGCAACAATATGAGACGACGAACAAACCCCATCTACGCAAGTTCTTAAAGATCACGACATGCAATGACTAACAAGTTATGCAAACTAATCAAGAAGTTGATATCTCTAAATTTAAGATTCACATTATTAATCTATACACCAAAGCTATTAGCTATTGGAAACTGAAATTTAAGCCGATATTTCATACTTAATGACCCAAGAAAAATTAGATCCATCAAGCTAACTGGTTGACTTCCAATGATATACAGGCCAGACATGTGAACACAATGCTCGAGTTTTATTGTTACAGAGTGAAAAACAAAATAAGCACCGAGCATCTAGTGAGTTTGCTTACATATAGTGAATATGCTAAACGAACTTTCCATTTAAAGCAGGATTTTTCAAATTAGAAGTTCATATCTAAAGACACCAAATAAACAGTGCCTAGTAGAGTTTCTCACATATCATATTTTTTAAAAATAATAGGTTTAAACGAAGCAATACTTATATAGATAAAACAAGCCACTCGACCTATGCGCGTAATTGCTCTAACTCAAAATAAGGGGAAACTCACATAACCAGCACTATTTTCATTTCTTAAAGTATTTACGCACTAGAAATATGACTATGATTAAGCAGAGAGTTAAACATTCAAAATGGCAAACAAAACTTGAAGAGCGGTGTTGCAGATATACAAGAAAAAAGCCAGTAGCGAAAAAGAAGAAAGAGAATCATGCAGATGCAGAAGAGAAAGAAAATGGACTTGCCAAATTACCAAGAAGATTAGTATCAACACATAACAAAATAAGAAATGAAACAATGTTATTGATTTATCATTTAATACACCATTATCTAAGAGTAAGCCAAATAGTGCAAGAATTCCATATTAGTATATCACTTATCTACATAATATTACTGATTAGCGAGTGAAAATTCGTTTATAAAGCAAAGATAAAAACAACCAACATGCACTTAAGGTGGCTAGAGACAGCTTTTCATATGCTCAATATTATAAAATAATTTCATATAGGTTGCCTTGCATTGACGAAGAACATTACACAATCGAATGTCTATTAATTGAAAACCGAGCATGACTGAAGGTCAGAAAAAGATGAGCCCGAACGATAGAGCCAACGCTAGCGATCTGTCACAGCGTACCTCCCCAGCGAAATGTGCGCAAAAAAGAATTATCTCCGACACACAGGGATCCCGTCCGTTCTTTCACAAGCTGGCATCATTGAATACATTAA
The DNA here is from genome assembly GCA_903981925.1 of Ostrea lurida. Classification (NCBI taxonomy): domain Eukaryota; kingdom Metazoa; phylum Mollusca; class Bivalvia; order Ostreida; family Ostreidae; genus Ostrea; species Ostrea lurida. The sequence continues at coordinate 961 of CAJDSM010000875.1, read as the reverse complement.
TGTGATTCGATGCATGTATTCTTGTGATCTGTTTGGCGCTGATGTTCTACATGACGTTTACCAGTTACCACATGAATGTGTGATAATTCAAAAACTCTCAAACTAATCTTGAAATCATATATATGATGCAGAGATTGTACGTAATATTGGGGATGGTGACGTTTTACCGGATGTATGAATGTGTAAAATGTCAATCAAACTCTGCAAACAATCTTGAAATCCAGTACTATGTACGAATAACATTTGGGTTAGTTTACATGATGTACTCAGTATTCAAGACCGTACCCGAGAGCGGGGGTGCACGCGTACCTCCATTTTAAAATGAAAGTGCTAAAACCTAACAGTTCCCAGGGGGGGGGGGTGCTTCCCTAGACTCTCTACCAGGAGGAGCCCTGGATCCGTTGGGGTCTAAAAGCAGCCCCGATACCCAATGGAAATTCTAAAACCTCTTAGCTTCCGGAGGTTTCGCTTCTCTACACACCAAGGGCAGTCCTGCACCCGCTGATTACCTAAAGATGCTCCAGACCCCTCACCTTTGTCTTGTGTACCCCTATAAAGGAAATTCTTGGGCACGGCCCTGTTATTTATGAGATGGTCAGCACATTTTTCTTTATCAATATCATTCCATTTTCCATAAATTAATTACCATCACTAAGGAACGTGATGTAGAATGAAAAGGGGAAGATAACGAGCAGTGATCAAGTATCGGAAGTCCTAAACAAGAACAAATCAAATCAAAAATGGGCCAACACAGACCCTGGATGTGCGATCAGTGCCTAGGACCAAGGAGTTATACATCCCTCTTCGACCGGTCACACCCGCCATGAGTCCATCATATTATTTACCGATTAGTAAAGTACCCAAGTCTATCCTTGAAACTCCTTGCTTGTCGTAAGAAGCTGCAAAATGGGTTGGTTCTTCGAATGAAACCGCGATGTCCATGTCACAGCAGGTGTGGCAC
>CAJDSM010000874.1:0-34160 GCA_903981925.1 Ostrea lurida | reverse complement strand
AGAATGATGTCGATCTCTTTTTGTTGTTTTATATAGGTATTATATTTACTACACAGAATGATTTTGGCCTCATGCTGTTGTTTTAGATAGGTACTGTAAAGGGCTTCAATATCGCGGGACTAAAATTTCACGATTTTGATATCTTAACATTTCGCGATGTTTAAATTTCGTGGAGAGTAAATATTCTAGGCTGCAATCATATACCTAAATGCAATGAACAGCACTTCATGATGGTTTTATTTTGGCAATAATTGATATAATCACGAATATAACAACAATAAAACCCACACGAACATTTCCCCCTTTACAGTATTATATTTACTACACAGAATGATGTTAATCTCTTACTGTTGTTTTAGATATGTATTATATTTACTATACAATATGATGCTGCTCTTTTTGTTGTTTTAGATGGGTATTAGATGTACTACACAGAATGATGTTGATCTCTTACTGTTGATTTAAATAGGTATAATGATGCTATTTGTGCCAGTTTTGTTTACATGGTGCATTTATTCATTCTTTGTATTTAAGCACTATTTACTTGTATTTATTTGGATATTGTAAGTGATTTACAGAGGTAATTTTTCTTGTGAACAATATATTGTAACTGTAATATACTAACTTGTATGGTGAAATCCATTTTTATATGCTGCCACTTAAATTGTAATTTACAAAAGTTTGTAAGTGGTTTTATGATATTTGATCAGAATATTATTATATTTTGATCAATAAATTTTCTTTCAACATACATGTTAGTTTGTTTACTTTTGATGGGTAGGTGATGGAATGAGGAGGCATAAATTTACTATACACGGTAATATTTATCAATACCTTCTTGTGCACAAGGTTTCAGAAGCATTCCGCGTCCAATCATTCTATTCTCCTGTCGGAATAATGTACTTTTTTTGTTTGCTGATCCATCCTGAAAAAATGTTGAATGATTAAAACAAATTGTCTATGATTATGTTTATATCATGCTATAGATAATGTATGATGATAATATTCCATAATTTTTAATTACTGTTTTTTAATTGCAATGGATGAAAATTGAGGACAACGAACAGTGATCAATTTCATAATTCCAATTAAAGGGACAGGGACACGTTCTGAGCTAAAATGTTAAAATTCTAGATTTCCTTTGTAATATGTTTACAATGTTCACTTAGGGTATTTTAATGGTTAGCAAAAATGTGGAACGTCATTTGTTGAGTTACAAGTGAGATTCTTCACTATGTAATTCTTCACTATGTAAGCAAGGCTCGAGCCATATTTTTGTTTACTCATATTGAATATGCTAGTATACGTTCCGTTTAAAGCAGATTTTTTCTATTACATAGTTCCGATTCCTAGTGATCTCTCGATCTCATTTTTGTTTTATCATGGTATTTTCTGTGACGGCAATCTTGTAAAGTTGTAAACAAAAACAAGGCTCGAGCGTTAAAGGGGCCCCGTGTCAAGGATCACAAGCCCTTTGACACGCAAAAGAGGCCATCAGAGAAACCTCAACACTAAAAACCAAACATTACAGTCAAATAACAAAAAAGTCGATGTTGAAGGGTTTTAACGAATCTTATTTAAAGTCATCATTTCGCAAATTCAAGGGTCGCTATAATGACCTTGTTTGCGATTACAAATTATCACTAAGTCAAATGTTGACTGATTTGTTTAATACCCTTTGTTAGACTGTCATTTTCCTACTAGATTTGACGACGGGTAATCGCGTTTACTTTGTTTTGACTAAGGGCTCACGGTGGGTGTGACCGGTCAGCAGAGGATGCTTTCTCCACCAGGGCAACTGATCCTGCTTCTGCTTTTGTCTGTGTTGACCGACAAGCGACTTTGTATATGCATGTATGGTTTTGTTTTATTATGAATACGTTGAACGCGATATTTACTTTGCTTATTTATATATAATCAATTAATCAATCTTTATTTACTGCGGATGCGCTCAGCCCATCTGAGAAATTCAGAGTAGCACGAATTGTACCTCCTACAAAGAAGAGTTCGTAACTCAAAACTTGCATATTAGCATATATACAGACATTATATTAGCATATATACAGACATTAATCAAAGACAAAATTTATTTAACAATATAATGGCCCAGAATATTTTCTCTGTTGGTACTTACTACAAGACCCAAAGTATTTCCTTTGATGCCAAGGAACTTTGTTGTGTCCTTCTGAGCTTGATAACGGTAGACAGTATACCAGTGGTCTCGATCCAGCTTTTTATTAACGATGAAATGACCTAACATCAATGTACAAAATATAGTGGTTTTTTTAAAATTGTCTTTTGACATGAATAAGGAAAATTATCAAAGGACCAGTGATAATGTACTTGCATGGGCAGCAACGGCAGCAACTATGCATAAATAGGTCACAATTTTCTAATGAAGTATATGGTTGGGCCAGAATTTTCAACGGTAATACATGAAAGGGTATGATTTCAAAACTATTGAAGATGTTAATGAAAATCGTTTGAAAATGTTTTTAAGATTTTAGTCTGTATACCCAAAAGGACAGATTGCGACCCCCCCCCATCCCCTGGGGGACTATTACATGTTCAAAGACTAGTACTGTATAATAAAATACGGTTATAGTGAAGTCCTGTGTTTTATATACGCGACGAATTTCAAAATTTGTAATATACATGTACCTTGTTTTCTTCCTTCTTATGACTTTACAGAAAACCATATTAATATATATCTTTTGACTATTTTTATGACTCATGAACGTACTATTGATACGGTTTTTGCATGTGATGGTCTCTGAGTCGACGTATGCATCGATTCGGCCAAATAAAATCACAATGTATTACTGTCAGAAATATACATGTAAGGCATATAATGTTCACACGTAAATACAAAGTGACGTGCATGGGAATATAAAGCTATGAACTCCTGATATTCGGCAAATAGTTGGCCCTTCATTTCCGTGTGTAGACTTTACATAATGTTGTACATTCAGTGAGGTATCTCTAATACTGAGTACAGGCAATCCACAGGAATTGGACACATGTACATGAACAAAAGACGGCAAACTAATCACGATATCGGTAAACGTTACATGTACTAATCTTACAAAGTACTTTCTATCGCTTCAAACATGTATTCAGTATGAGAACCCTTTTATTTTTCCATAGTGGTATTTTTATCAAATATCTTTAGGTCTTGGTCATCATGCAATTAACCTCTCTTTACAATATAACGATTAAAGATTATTCAACAAAAAATAAAGTTTGAATGACTGAAGGCATGGGTTAATGTAATTTGTATCTTATGTTGTTCCTGAATGAAGCTTATTTATTAACTTTGCACTGTGTCTATGGATATTTTAATCAACGATACTCTACAGCGTACTACTGATTAATGATCATCTACGGCGTACTACTGATTAATGATCATCTACAGGCTACTACTGATTAATGATCATCAGTACAGCGTACTACTATGATAATGGATCATCTACACACGCTTACTACTTGCATCATTGACTCCATGCTACAAGACGTACTACTGGATAAATATCATCTAATCAGCGTACTACTGATACTATGACATGAAGTAATGATATGGCATCTACAGCGTAACTAACTGATCAATGATATCTACAGTGTACTGATTGTTAAATGATCATTACAGCGCAATATCATACTGAATTAAATGATCGAATTAAACAGTTTAGATAACTATTGATAAGATACATCTACAGCGTACTACGGATTAATGATCATTCTACAGGTACGTATTCGGTTAATGATACATCTTAACAGCATACTACTCACGATCTATGACATATCATCTTATACACTCGTACTATATGATTAATGTATCATCTACAGCGTACTCTCACCTCTTGATACATGATCATCTACAGCGTACTACTGATTAATGTTTCATCATACAGCGTACTACGTACATAATACATCTACACACGTACTATACTGATATGATCATCTTACAGCGATACGAGACTCGATCAATTATCATCTACAGTTATGTACTAGTAAGATCAATACAGCCCTGACTATTAATGATCATCTACAGTTACTATTGGTTAATGATCATCATCAGCATACTACTGATTAATGATCATCTACAGTTGTTACTATTGATTAATGATCATTTCCACAGCGTACTACTGATTAATGATCATCTACAGCGTACTACTGATTAATGATCATCTACAGCGTTGTATACTGATTAATTGACATCTACATGCGTACTACTGATTAATAATCATCTAGCCAGCGTACTACTGATCAAGATCATCTACAACGTTACTGAACTTGATTAATTATCATACTTAAGCGTATACTGATCAATGATCATCTACAGCGAACTACTGATTAATGATCATCTACACGTACTACTGTCAATCTGATCATCTACAGTGTACTATTGGAATGATCATCTACAGCATACTACTGATTAATGATTCATCACAGTGACTATTGGTTAATGATCATCTACAGCATACTACTGATAATGATCATCTACAGTGTACTATTGATTAATGTCATCTACAGCGTACTACTGATTATATCATCTACAGCGACTACTATTAATGCATCATTTACAGCGTACTACTGATTAATGATCAATCTACAGCTACTACTGATTAACGATCATCTACAGCGTACTACTGATTTCAATGATCATCTACAACGTACTACTGATTAATGATCATCTACAGCGTACTACTGATCAAGGATCATCTACAGCGTACTACTGATTAATGATCATCTACAGCTATACTACTTGATCAATGATCATCTACAGTTACTATTGGTTAATGAATCATCTACAGCATACTACTGATTAATGATCATCTACAGTGTACTATTGATTAATGATCATCTACAGCGTACTACTGATTAATGATCATCTACAGTGTACTATTTGGTTAATGATCATCTACAGCATACTACTGATTAATGATCATACTAGCAGTTGTACTATTGATTAATGATCATCTACAGCGTCGACTGATTAATGATCATCTACAGCGTACTACTGATTATGATCATCTACAGCGTACTACTGATCAATGATCATCTAACGTACTACTGATCAATGATCATGCTACAGTTACTATTGATTAATGATCATCTACAGCTACTACTGATTAATGATCATCTACAGTGTACTATTGGTTAATGTATCATCTACAGCATATACTGATTAATGATCATCTTACAGTGTACTATTGATTAATGATCATCTACAGCGTACTACTGATTAATGATCATCTACAGCGTACTACTGACTAATGATCATCTACAGCGTACTACTGATTAATGATCATCTACAGCGTACTACTTGATCAATGATCATCTACAGCATACTACTGATCAATGATCATCTACAGTGTACTATGATTAATGATCATCTACAGCCGTACTACTGATAATGATCATCTACAGTGTACTATTGGTTAATGATCATCTACAGCCATACTACTGATTAATGATCATCTAACGTGTACTAATTGATTATTATCATCTACAGCGACTACTGATTAATGATCATCTACAGCGTACTACTGATACATGATATCTACAGCGTTACTTACTGATTAATGATCATTACAGTACGTACTACTGATTAATGATCATCTACAGCTTACTACTGATCAATGATCATCTACAACGACTACTACTGATTAATGATCATCTACAGCCGGTACTACTGATCAATGATCATCTACAGTACTACTGATTATGATCATCTACAGGTACTACTGATCAATGATCATTCTACAGTGTTACTATTGGTTAATGATCATCTACAGCTACTACTGATTAATGATCATCTACAGTGTACTATTGATTAATGATCTCTACAGCGTACTACTGATTATGATCCCAGTTCTACAGTGTACTATTGTTTAATGATCATCTACAGCATACTACTGATTAATGATGCAATCTACAGTGTACTATTATGTAATGATCATCTACAGCGTACTACTGATTTAATGATCATCTACAGCGGACTACTGATTAATGATCATCTACAGCGTACTACTGATTATGATCATCTACAGCGTACTACTGACAATGATCATCTACAGCAGTACTACTGATCAATGATCATCTACAGTGTACTATGATTAATTATCATCTACAGCGTACTACTGATTAATGATCCATCTACAGTGTACTATTGGTTAATGATCATCTACAGCATACTACTGATTAATGATCACTACAGTTACTATTGATTAATGACTTCATCTAAGCGTACTATGATTAATGATCATCTACAGCGTACTACTGATTAATGATCATCTACAGCGTACTACTGATTAATGTACATCTACAGCGTACTACTGATTAATGATCATCTACAGCGTACTACTTGAATATGCATACAGCCTATGATCAATATTCTACAGCGTACTACTTTGACAATGATCATCTACAGCGTACTACTGATCCATGATATACTACAGTGTACTACTGATTAATGATAATCTACAGCGTACTACTGATTAATGATCATCTACAGCGTACTATTGGTTAAATATCATCGACAGAGTGCTGCTGATTATTCTTATGTCTTAACCTGCAAAATGTAGTTAAAGAGAGGCTGATTTAAAATATTGGGTAAAATGAATTCGTAGACAATAACCAAGTAGTTTGTACCATTCAAACGTCGGCAGAAAAAAGCAACAGTGTATACAGAGACATGTAGTGTTACATGTATTCAACTCTGTAAAATTTGGTTTTGCATGCAAATGTCAAAATACTCAATATCATTAAAAAAAATCTTTCAGTATATTCCATTAAACTAGTATTGCATAATCATCTTACAACTGCAGTCACGGCTAAAGTTCTCAACTTGGTTGAAACTTAATTGTCCGTCTTTATTGACCAGGAATTTAGGTTCGTTAGGGAACTGAAAGGCATCAACTGTTGGGGGTTCGGCCATCAACTTAACCGACTCCTTTTTCACCATGACTGAAAATAGAAATAAAGAAAAAAGTTACGCTAACGAACATGCATGTACATATTTATCATGTTTTCTCATAAATATACAAAATTCAGAGAGCGACAACAATGAACTCCTGGAATGTAAAGGCAAAGATAACGAACAGCGATCAATCTCGTAAGTCCTAAATATAATACAAAAACAAGAGATGGGATCGGGTGCCCAGGAGGAGTAATCATCCCCTGTTGAACTCACGCACGCACACACAAACATGCGTCCTTTATTTTGATTATGTGAACGAAGTAAATCGAGTTTAAGAAGAACGACCTAAATATTGTCATGAAATTTGACAAACAGCATTCAGCCTAAGAATAAATTGTCCCCTGGAATTAATTTTATGTGGACATGTAAACTCTTGGAATTTTACTGGCATGCAAAACACTTTCCTCTAAAGTTTGTGATTAACATAAGAAAAGTGTAAATATCGATAATTTTTTTTAAAACTTGTAATTCAAAATTTCTAATTTTAATTTGTTTAATTAAACATTGTCTACAGATTAATCTAAGCGGGCGTCTCTATATTTTCCATCTTTAAACACCAGAAGAAATCTTTAGTGAAATGATAAGATTAAACTTAGAAATCAGATTCAAAGGACATGGACACGTTTTGAGATAAATTTTATGTTTGCATTTTTAATGTTGAGAATGACATTGTGTTCTAATGGTCAGGAAAAAAAATTATCGTCAGTTCTTGAATTACAAGAGAGATACAGTGCTCACAATTCTTTGTTATGTGCTTTGTTTATGTTTATATAAAGGCTGATTCTCAGAAAATACCATGTTTAAAACAAAATGGAATGTGAATAACACTGGCTGTTTAAAGGTGTTCATAATGAACTTGTAATTTGACAAAATCTGCTATAAACGCTACATATACTAGCAAATTCAATATAGGTGAACAAAAATATGACACGTGCTTTGTTTAGATATCGAATAATTGGAAGTGTTGTTACCGTTGTACATGTATCTCACTTGTAACTCAACAAATGTTTGCTGACCATTAGAAATAACAAAATTAAGCATTTGAAACAATATCAAATTGAGCTCAAAACGTGTCCATGAACATTTAAGCATACATTTAAACATTCGAGCTAGTTTGATTTAAGAAATCATTTTAGAATTTGATGGAGATACAATGTATTTGTGAAGCAAATATTATTTTACATGTACCAGCAACACAGAAACGCTGGATGATTGTTTTAGAAAAGAGAGGCTTCATACTTACTATCAATTGTCTCAGCATTGACTGTAATGAAATATTTTTGGAATAATTCTATCTATAATTTGAAAGAGTTAAATTTTATTATAGGTTTAAATCCAATAAGCACACTTCCTTTGAATGTTAACATTTATTCTTATCATTGTTGCCGTTACTATTGTTGTCATTCAGTGCTGCTGCTACTGTTGTTGTTGTTGCTGCTATAATTGCAGGGAACACTTCGTAGATACCGGTCCCCAAATATGGCGCTAAAATAAGTGCCGCCGAAGGTCTTAGCTTATATATACGATCGCGTGAGCGATCGATTAATTCGTTAAAACGGCAACAATCGCAAAATTAAGCCCAAAATTGAACCCTTGAGCAAAATGAGGTTTTAAAAATGTTTTTTTTTTTTTAAAACAGTTTTTTGAATTAAAAAGAAAAACAGAATACAAAAAGACGTACTGATGTTCCAGAATAGATCGAATCCGTTGTTTTACGAAATAGTCACGTGTGCGCTACTTTACGTCATTCTCCAGATTATCCACGTCACTGATGTTCGTGCAAGTAAACTGTAAGTGACTTGAGATTGAGAAAAAACGCGGATTCTTCTAATTTTATAGTGAAGACTTTAGCATATGCAGCATTTGGGAATTTTTTTCTACAAAAACTTGTAATTATCGACATGGAGTGGCTCACGGATACTTCGAAATGTGTGCGGTCCCTAGTACGTACTTTTATTAAAAATACTTTCATATATATTTAATTCGTATGACTTGTTCAGCTTGACTTGCCAGGTGCTGCTCTCAATACCCCGCGTAATCACCTGTCCTAAACCAAAATCGCCGCTATATATGGATTATTACACGAACTTCAAGAAGCATGATCTAGCTTTCTGTATATCTATTTGAACTTTAACATGGTTCAACTCACATGATAATATTGTCTTGTCGGGGGCTGCCGCCCCCAAGCCCCCGCTTAATTACGCTCAAACGCCGCTGGGCTCTTTTCGATTTTTATTACACGAAATATTGACGAATTTCGCGGCTCAGCATCCAAGGCGAAAATGCAAATGGCACTGTGTTTACATTCCGCTTAGCAACGGCAAGGGAAATAACTGTTCACGCACAGTCGCGTGCTACTGGGGACCGGCATACTAGAAACTTCCCAATTGTAGATCTTTGTTGTTATAATTGTAGAATCTACCGTAATAATTGTTAAAATTATAGAATCCAAAGATGTATCCTTTTGTTGCTTACCTCCAGTGACGCCCTCCAATTGAAATTCAATTCTTGTAAACTTTTCCGATCTTCTGCTATATACCACCTTCAAAATTTTACTCTTGAAGTTCTATCAATAATTTCTATCAAATGTCTGATTGAATTGAAAACCTCATTATCTAATAAGCTCTCATGTTTGAATCAATGGATTACAAGTACAAAGTTTTATGTATGTTGTGTTTTTAATTTTTCAATTGTCATATTGACTAGAAACAATACAAATGTCAAAGTAACCCAATGTGTTAAACGCAATCATAGTTCCTAAAAACATTAATACAAAATCGAGGGTAGGGCAACACGGACCACCGACAAAAGCAAAGGTAGGATCAGGTGCCATGGAAGAGTAAGCATCCTCTGCTGACCGGTGACACCCGCCGTGTGCCCGTAGTCGAAATAAAGTAAATACATGTGTTAAAGGTCTTAAAGTGTAATGTAAATGTAAATAAATTAAATTACCATAATAACTGGTCGTCCTAATGGTAATTTGGCAAAGAGTTCCAGAACCTCTTCATGAGTTAACGACTCGGAATCTAATATTTCTCTCGAGTCCAAGCTTACAAGAATGTCTTTTTCTCTGTAAAAGACCACTCTTCCATATCAGAGATAAAATCATGAATTCCCAAGAAAGTATAACGCAATATTAAATAAAACGAAGAAATAAAGCAAGAATACAAAATATTTGCCTTACTACTACTGCTACTACTAATAATAATGATAATACATTGGTGGTATTTTCTATTGACCATTAAATCGATATTCAGAAGTCGAAATTCCAAATTCTCAGAATGATCTATATACAATCAAATGAAAATTTATTTTATTCAGTGACAGTATTTTAATAAAATGTAACAAATAAATAACTGAGGAGACAAAGGAAATCCAATCATTAATATCTGATTGCTTATCATTCTTGAAACACGCGGTTACATGTACCTCACTTGAAGGCATTTTGCAAGGATGCCTGTATCGTCTAGCGTGCAGAATGCGTGGACATTTATTTCATTTTGCCGGGAGGTCGTATATAGAAATCCCCCTAGCGGGTCTCCATGGTCCTCATCCTCATTTGGGTGTCTCACAAAGATGGGGGAGGAAGAACACGACTCGTCCAGCTTCAATCATGATTTATAGATGATGAAATTTAGTCAACATATATTTCTTATTTCTGCAATGTTTTTTTTACATTGCAGTAACGTCCACTGTAGGATATTCTTAAAGGAAAGTGATATCCAGAAAGTTACTGTACCCAAGGGGCAACTCAGTTTCTATATAAAAAAAATCAGTTCAATATTTTGAAAAGCATTTAGTGAAACATTAAGAATACTGAAATATGAAATTTGCACACAAACATTCAGTTCAATATCGCCAGGCTGCTTTTGGATAAAAGTTCGCAAATCTGCTCGTAACGGTAATTTTTTTCTAAGTTAAAGGGTCGCAACCCCACCGAAAATCAATAAGAAAGAACAAAACTCAAACGCTCTGTACCTCATTAACAGACACCTGCATACAAATATCAAAGTACTTAAAGTACTGATACATGTAGCTGGGTACTGAATTGAAGAGTTTGAACCCAATGGAAGTTATTTTTCAAACTTTTTTTGTGCTTTTTCATACAGAATATTGCCATCAGGATCAACTGATTATGCTTTTGATAAAAATTTTATAAGAATTATTTAAGCTACAAACTATTCAACTATAGTTGTGTTCCAAATATCGGGATTTGTTCAAAGGTTATGATGTTCATATCATTTTATGTCGAGTTGGCATTTACATCTTATCGTATGTCTAAAAGCAATTTCTCTGTTTTAACAAGCAAATTTTCCCCTTAAGCTTGTTCCTTCATGCCGTACTTTTAAAAGTATAAGGCAAAGGGAGAAACCTTTAAGAAGCGCCTCTTATTAAGAAATCGAAATGTTGCCGGTTTGAACAATTGAACATAAACTTAAAAACTCAATAAGTCTTTATCTTTTTGCACTGAAAGACATTTTTTCTCGTTTTGGTAGCACTTAAATCAACAGAATGACTTGATGATAATCGCCACAAATCAAGTCAATGAAATGAATGTTGCCATGGTTTTTTTTTTTTTTTGTTTACTTTTCTAAAAAGATGGTATTTGTTGTAAGTCGCCGAAAGGATGTTGACTAGATGCCTATTTCATGCTCAAAATGAACATTTTGGACGATATCTCCTCTTTAAAATCAACCATTCAGGTTCATGAAATCAATATACATGTTTAGTTTACCTCTATGTAAATGAGATTCGAAACACGACGGTATCGGTTGCTAGTTTTTTATGGTTTCGTAAAGTGGAACCATAGAAACCATAGAAACTAGCCACCGATAATGTCGTGTTCCAGTTTCATTTACATACATGTAGCTTGTTACACCATACCAATTTCAGTGTATTTCAGGCTAGTGTTATCGTCAAATTTATTTTTTCGTTTGAAGATTTTGAAATTGGATGTATTTTCTTAGAGATTTGAAATACATTTGGTACCTGAATGCTATCTTGTTTCTCAGCAGCAAGTATTCCGTTGTCGATGACGTCACATGTGGGTTGATCAAAAACATGTACATCCCTTTCGTTCTCCTATAATATTCAAAAATATGCAAACTTTCAGATATATCTGAAGAAATATCGCGCTCCCATTTCCTAAAACGACATGCACTTCCAAACGTCCTAACTTGGGAGAAAGTAAATTGACCAATGAGCACGTTTTCTGTTTTTATGGTTGATTGAGGAGAGACCTAAAATAAGGAAGAATGAGTATAAAATTTTACTGATCATCATATGATTTCTACGAAAGGAAGTTAGACAAAGTAGTTAATTTTTTTGTCTTACCAGCAGAAACTTCCTTTCATAGTGTCATTTTGAAGTTGAAATATGATACAAGTTAAAATTAAGGCGATTGGCCAAATCACCTAAACACATGTGCAAATAAAGACGCTCTATATACACAATTCTCCTCTAAAAAGTGTAAGTTACACAGCTTTAGTTTACAAGATACATTGCGGAAAACATAAAAAAAGGACTGTCCTGTACACACTTACTTCATGTATAAGCGTCCAGGACCCAGTAACCCAAACATTTACTGAGTTAATGACACTTCATTTGTCATAACTGCTCATCTCTATACTGCATTAACCAGAAGTTAACTGTAAATTCAATCTGACCAATGTTTCTGAGACTGAAGCGCGCGTGCATATGTGTGTGTGTGTGTGCTGTTTATTGACATTTATCAGCTTAGGATTTTATAAATCCCTACCTTCCAGCCTAAGCAGTGGGTATTGGATATTTCTAAATCTCAACTATCTCTACAGCCAGACAGAACAGCAAGAAAAAGACCAATGATTCTCTGGATAAAAGTCTACTTTTGGAACAAAGTTAAAAGGCAGAAGATTGTCATAGTGGCAGCCTTTTAATTTACTAAATTATGAATTGCGTAACGTAAAAATATTAATACATATAGCATCATAAGATTATGATTTTTTTTATTCTGTTACTTGAATAACTTCAATTTTTATATGTACATGTACATCAAAAATCAATATACCACATATATTTTTAATTTCAATTCTTTTTAGCTCACCTGAACCGAAGGTTTCAAGTGAAGCTAATTCTGATCGCTTTTTGTCCGTCGTCGCGTCTGTCCCGTCTGTCCTGTCCGTCCGTACCGTCTGTCTGTTAACTTTTCACATTTTCGACTTCCTTCTCAAAGAACCGCTGGGCCAAATTCAACCAAAACTGGCACAAACATCCTTGGGTGAAGGGTGATTCAAGTTTGTTCAAATGAAGGTCGCAGGCCCTTATCAAGGGGAGATACCAATTAGAAAAATGCAAAAATGGGTGGTTCATTTAAAAATCCTTCTCTCAAGAACCACTGGGCCAAGAAAAGCTGAAATTTATGATGAAAGCTTCCTGATATAGTGGAGATTCAAGTATTGTTCAAATCAATGACCCCCGGGTACGATGGGCCCCAATAGGGGATCAAAGTTTACATAAGGATGTATATAGGAAAATCTTTAAAATCTCTTCTCAAGAACCACTGGGCCAGAAAAGCTGAAATTATATGAAAGCTTCCTGATATAGTGGAGATTCAAGTTTGTTCAAATCATGACCCCTGGGGGTACGATGGGGCCCCAATAGGGATCAAAGTTTTACATAGGATTATATAGGGAAAAATCTTAAAAATCTTCTTCTCAGAACCACTGGCCAGAAAAGCTGGAATTATATGAATAGCTCCTGATATAATGGAAATCAAGTTTGTTCAAATCATGACCCCAGGGGTACGATGGGGCCCCAATAGGGGATCAAAGTTTTACATAGGATATATAGGGAAAATCTTTTAAAACCATCTTCTCAGGAACCACTGGGGCTAAAAAGCTGAAATTTTATGAAAGTTTCCTGATTAGTGGATGATTTCAAGTTTGTTCAAACAAACCCCGGGGGTACGATTGTAGCTCCAATAGGATCAATTTTTAGTATCATTATAAGGAAATCTTTAAAAAATCTTCTTCTTAAGAAAACCACTGGGCCAGAAAAGCTTCCTGATATATGAAGATAAAAGTTCTGTTTCCAAATTAATGAACCTTCAGGTTAATGTTGGCCACAATGAGGATCAATTTTACAATGGCAAATATCAATTTATAGGAAATTCTTTAAAATCTTCTTCAATTGAACCAAGACGAGTGGATATTTACCTGAAAGCTTCCTGTTTGGATAATTAAGTTTGTTTAGTAATTGCCCCCCCCTTCCAAAGTTGGGTGGGCTACAATAGGGATTAAAGTTGCTACAACTGCTCTTCTTTAGTGAAGCAATGTTCAGGTGATGCGATGTGGCCCATGGGCCTCTTGTTTGTATACATTTGACACAGTGGGCTAAAAGCTATTACCGGTAAATTTCACACTAGAGTTTTTTTCCAGACATCTTGGCAACGGACCGAACTGAATTTTTATCTCATTAATCTACAGCACAAATTTGATTGAACGTTGTAACTCAGATACACAACCAACCAAATGCAGCCAGAGTACAAAAATATAAACAAGGAAGTCAAATAAAGTATAGCAAACAAATGAATAAATAAAATAAGAGGCCCATAAGCCTTAACGGGCACCTGAATCATGGAGTCTCATATTAATATGAAATCATTTTCATGCTCATGCTACCCACTCATAGCTTTATATTTATAATACAAAATCACTGCTTTAAAAAGGGCTGCTATACGTGGATAATAAAAGGCATGTTTTCAAACAGGAAATTAATATTACATCTTAAGATGAATAATAATATGCATTTTAAGACAAGTTCATTTATTCATCAGTTTTATAACTAGAGTTGTGGTGATATGAAGTATTCGTAGCTTTGACCTTTAACCTGAGTAAAAATTCATCCTTGTATTAAAGTTCAAATTCAACAAGAAACAAAACTAACGATATAGTTTCATACCATAATTCAATAATAAATACACTTTTTTGATAACGGGTCAAAAATCTAGAAATAATGGACAAGCAAGTTTAATGGTATTTTATCCTTCACCCTAGTTACATATTTGCCTTTTAAAGTATGATTAACGTCCCATTCGAGACTTGATCTTTCATACAGACATTAGACCGAAGCAATCAGTGTTGTTTATCGAATCAACGCTTCGAAGGTCATGCCAGAAAAAGACCCGTGACATTCACTTCAAACGATAGCTTGATGTACAGGCAAATATAACGAACAGTGATAAATCTCGTAAGACCCAAATAGAATACAAAGACGAGAGTTGGGCAAACACGGACCCCTGGACACACCAGAGGTGGGATCAGATGTCTCGGAGGGGTGAGTATCCCCTGTCGACCTGTCACACCCGCTGTGAGCCCATTGTCTTGATCAGTTACTCGCTCCCTGAGTAAATGCCTTAGCCCTGATACGCCGCTACCTAACTTCATGACATAGATTCGAAACGCCCGCAGGGTCGGGAATTGAACAGGGTCCCTTTTAAGATGACCAAGAAAAAAGTACCGATGAATCCTTTTTGATGGCAAGCCATGATTTTTGCACAAGTTGTAGTTGTTCAAAATATCTTTACCTTATCATATCTAACATACCTTACAATGTCAAGACAAAATTCGTGAGTAAAAAGTTTTGACGTATTCATTTTGGCAATACATGTATTCATATACAATGAACCAAAGGTGAAATTCAGTGAAGATTTTAGTTGATATGTAACATGCATTTACATCGTAATGTATCCAATAACCATGGCGAGCTACAGAAGGAGTATTCCAAAAGTAATGTTGTTTCACCTTCTCCGCGTGAAAATTGTGTAAATATAAATTTCTAAATAATAAAATTACTGAAATCACATTGACACGTTAATTTGATCATTGATCCGTAGCGGAAGAAAATATGTTTACAATTTCACTGATTTAGCCACAACTAAGTGTGCATTGCTTTACAGTGTATTACACTATATTCAAAATAACTGGAAAAAAGCACATAATGCACTTGAAATCAAGGTCCTACATGTACTTGGCATTAAACCCATAGATAACTATGGTATTGACCATTAAAAATAACATAGTTAAGCATTTGAAACATTAAGAATTCATATATAAAATTTAGCTCAAAACGTATCCATGCCCAATTAAGGTAGCTCCTCACCTCAGGATTTTATCTAATGTCTTGTTAAAACACCTGTTATGAAGTCTGATTTCGCTATCGAAAGAGTGATACTAGTTCTAAATTATTTTATATTAATTTTTTTCCCTGTATGATGAAAAGGTGTTTTGTTTGCAAACAGGAAATACCAGAGTCCAAGTTTCACTGTGATTTGATGTTTGATGTGAACAGCTAGAGAATAAGACTCAGATATATATGATACTATTAGTTACATGGTTTGTAGTTGACCTAATATGGTTTATACATGGTCAGTAAATTCCATATGGGGCGAGAGCGGAGCATGTAACGAATAATATTACCGACTGCCTTTTTTCTAAATAGCATAATGTATAAAACCATAAAACTTGCATGTTGATGAATCATGTACATGATGCACTGAAGCAACAATGACGTCACACACCAGTGACGTTAGACATTTTGTAGTTGACGTAGTGTTTTCGAGTTCAAAGAACTATTTGCCGTTGGGAAATTCATTTCGACGATCATTTGAGTAGTCAGACGCTTTGACAGCAAATTTGATACGGAAAATTTCTCATCTATTAACCTTGTATAAGGACTAATGGCTCCTACTGACTATGTATGGAATTCTACTGACTATGTATGGAATATACATGGTCTTCACGTGATCGATGTAAACCAATGGTAATGCTACAAATTAGCAGGTATATCCCGACGGACTCGAAATAAAGGACACCACAAAATCTGATATATCTGCTTCGTATCTGGATATTTACTTAATATTGACTCTAATGGCAGACTGACAACCACATTATATGATAAACGTCATGATTTTACCTTTGCGATCGTCAACTTTCCTTTTTTTTTTATGTAGTAATATACCACTATCACCTGCTTATGGTGTGTATGTCCCCCCAGTTGATTAGATACGCAAGAGCATGCTATGCGTATGAGGACTTTTTAAAGCGAGGCCAACTACTAAGAAACTAAAAGTTGATGTTGCAGGACTATAACGATTCCTCGTTTAAAGTCATCTTTCACAAATTCTACGGTCGCTATAATGACCTTGTTTGCGATTACAAATTATTACTAAGTCATATGTTGACTGCTTTGTTTCATACCCTTTGTTAGACTGTCATTTTCGTACTAGATTTTGACGACGGGTAAATCCCGTTTGCCTTGGTTTGGACCAAGGGCTCACGACGGGTGTGACCGGTCAGCAGAGGATGTTATTCCTCCATGGCACCTGATCCTGCCTTCGTTTTTTCGCGAGGTCCGTGTTGCCCTACAAACGACTTTGTATATATGTTTTAGGACTACGATTACGTTTAACACATTGTTTACTTCGCCAATTTATATATAGCAGACAATGGAACTCACGGCGGGGGTGACCGGTCGACAGGAGGTGCCTACTCCTCCTCGGCACCTGATCACACCTCTGGTATGTCAAAGGGTCCGTGTTTGCCCAGCTTTTGTTTTGTATTTTATTTGGGACTTGCATGTACGATATTGCTCACCACTGTTCTTTACCTAGACGATCTGATTTTTTAAATTAAAAAAATTGAGAATCAAACAGGTTAATTGTTGATTTAATTTTAATCTACGAATACCATCTGCAAAACACTTGTCACTTAAAACATGAATATATCGGAAAAATATATTTCAAAAGGAAATTGAAATGAAATGGCCAAAATTTAGAACTATTCCAATTTTTCAAATTTGAACCAAGCCTGATCAAAAATATCATAGAAAATATTATGATCAAAATTCCATTTATGTACAATGGTTAACTTTACAGATTAGATTATTTTTTTTAATATTGAAAACTAATTCCTTGACAACATGTGCATACAATTAGCAATAATAGGACTATTTCAGTACAATGTAGTTTCTATCAATTTTGATCGGGACTGATATTTCTTTCTCTCGTTTGATCAACTCTAAAATAAAGCCTGCGATATATCTAAACTCCAGACCTTTCATTTCAATTTATTTTTAATTATATTTGTCAAATGTGTCAAGTTTTCTTTTGGGATATTTTCATGCGTACATCTAAAATAAAATACATGTGTATTAACAAATAGCGTTTTCAATTTTTTTTTCTTTCAAATGAACTTTCATCTGAGCTTATAAGGCATGTGTCGTCTGTTAGGCATGTTTGATTAGATATTCATATCATGTACCAAATCGCAATGAATTTTGAGCTCTAGACTCTCTTATGTGCAAACAAAACACACAATTTGCAGGATTGCGGGAAAAATACTTAAAATCATAACATAATTGAAAGCTTGTATCACTCTTTCGATGGTGTAATCATGCCTCTTGAGGGGGTGCTTAACCGAGTCGTGAAATAATGTTTTTGTTTTGTGAGGCACCTTAACTCTAAGCATGATAAAAAAAAGGTACTAAAACCCAAGTAGGACGGACAGAGGGACAGACAAACAGAAAGGAGGGAGACTTGCAGTCCCCTTCGGTTTAACCGGTAAGGACTAAAATAGTAGGTTTGCAACTTTTGTTCAGTTTTAATGATTACAATATTAGAACAAACCAGGCTACAGCACACGTATTTCGCAACCAAACCATCGACCTCATCCATGTCTGTGTTCCAGTCACGAGTAGAAACCTGTGAATGTAAAAGATGCAGTAAACCAAGTGATTACAGATAATTTAATAATTGACACATCACAATAATTTCTATGTTTATGGAGCGCCAAATTAACATAAACTAAATAATTGAAAGAGAGCTTTAATTATTTAAAGATATCATTAATTCAATTATTGCTTCTCTTCAAATGATTACTGCGGCGCATTAAGTAATCTTCTCTTGCTCTCATTAATTGAATTAATGCGCGCATTAATTCTATTAAAGAGAACAATAACTGATTTAATGCGCGCATTAATTCAATTGAAGAGAGCAATAGTTCACTTAATGCGCGAAATAAATTCAATTATTGCTCTCATTTATTCAATTAATGCTCGTATTAATGTAGTGGATTATTGCTTGCAAATTTTAATTAAATGCAATTGTTTTTACACCGTTTTTGATTGGATAATGCACTGAGATTTGAGGTGGTTTAAATGAGCGTTATACGAGATGGGAAGCTTTCGATCGTGACTCATAATGCCGTGACGCAAAACATAACGTCAACGCGTAGACATTTCATAAACAAAATAGCAAAACAAATGTAAACATAAAGCAAAATTGCATTAGAATGGGAATAACTACCCTTCTCATTTGCGATTTGCGACAGTTAATGCCTGATTTAACGGTTGGAAACTGAGTTTTACCGGCGACGCTTTAATTCAATTAAAGAGAGCAATAATTCAATTATAGCGCTCTTAAATTCAGCAAAAGATTTAAAGATATCAATTGAATCAATGTGCGCAATAATTCAGAATAAAACATATCATTAGTTATTTAAAGATATTTTTTTAATTGAATTATTGCGCGCATTAAATGGAATTAAGATAGCTTTAAATTAATATATATATATATATATATATATATAATATATATATATATAATATATTATATATATCTTAAATTATTTGAGTTTTTGTTAATTTGGTGCACCATGTATGTTCAGGTATGATGGAATTTCTTTTCAACAAGCAGTGTACGTACAAACTCATTTAAAAAGTGATGGTTGAGGTGAGAGTGATGTAGAAGTTTAACCAGAAATGTAAAGGCAAAGATAACGAGCAGTGATATAAAATGGACAAATGGAGGAGAGGAAATGCAGCGGGAAACTCTTTATATTAGAGCACACCACAATTCAGTTGTTCTGCTTTCATGCAATTTTGTTTGTTTTACGTCTCTTCGAGAATATTTTACTCCTATTGTGACGTCACCAACTGAAGATGAAATTCTACACATTTAAACCTGTGCTTACTGCTTAAGGCCGTAGGAGTGTGGTTTCTTTATCGTTCAAACTCCAACGTTTTTAATTTCACATTCAAAAGACCAGTGATTCGCCTCTATTGATGTCGATCGTATGGCGAAGGAACATTCACCACTTATACTTACGTAACAGGTTTGACGCGGTCATGGCACAAGCGGGCCTCGAATTCACGACATCTTGTTACGAAGCAAAAACTCTTACCATTAACCTACTGCGAACCTTAAGGACCATCCTTGTATTATTTTATACAGGATAGAATACTCAAAGTTATTGCATATTAAACTTTATTTACTCCATTCAGGAGCAATTTGTATATGTTTTTAGAAGAATGCGAGCAGTGCTAGCGGACAAAATCTTCTGTAAAACATACTAATGCACGTGTATCTAAGGGTTCTTTTCATAGACCAATGTCATTTCTGATTTACGTCAACGGCATTTTCTGTTTGTAGATATTATGCAGATGATAATTTGAGCTTTGAATATACTTCATTATTGTCAATGAATGGTTAACGAATTGCAAAATATATTTGCTTGAATTTTAAAATCTTTAATTTTTGGCGAGGTTTCATTTCACAACTGTATCATTTAGATAGACGACTTAGCGCTTATATTTCTGGCAATTATCTTTCATTCGCTTAAAAGCCAACATAACCCAGTGCGCAAAAAGTACTTGACACATGGCAGTTACATGTGTACTTATGGTGAATTCTAAATAAAACGAAACCTGTATACTTAGTTTAGAAAACAATAGCCAACTTTTGGAATTGACATAATTCAGCGAATTTTTTTTTTCTTGACCTCAAACACTTCGGAATCATTCCGTCTTATAAACTACATGTATGTTGGTAACCTATATGTTGAAATTGTAAACAAAGCCTGTTAGGAAATTGGAATTCTCAAAAAGCTTAAGTTCCCAGCACTCCAACTCTTTACAATTGCAAGTCGGTACAATAGCTAGTTTATAGCAAATGTTAATTGTTGATGTATAAGTCCGAGTTTCAAAATAAAGCTTATTTAAATTTATTTTATTTATTTAAGTGCGCAAAAAGTACTTGATACATGGCAGTTACGTATGGTGAAACCTAATTAAACCAAACCTGTATTCTTAGTTTAAACAAACTATAGACAACTTTTTGAATTGATCAAAGTCAGACAAAAATTGTTCTTGACCTCAAACACCTCGGATTCATTCCGTCTTATAAACTATGTTGTTAACCTACATGTTGAAATTGTAAACAAAGCCAGGAAGGAAATTGGAATTCACAAAAATCTAAATTTCCCAGCACCCCAACTCTTTACAATCTCATATTAATGACTTGTACATAGTATATAAGTGAAGACAGCAAACAGCGATTAATCTCATAACACCTATCAGGAATACCAGTTGGGAAAGCATGGACCCTGGACATACCAAAAGTGGAACCAAGTCCCTCTGAGGAGTAAGCTTCCCCTGTTGAGCGCTTACTCCTGCCATGAATCCTACAATATCTCGATCATGTAATCGGGGTAATCAATGTGTAAAGATCGGTTTATAATAATTATTAGTGTAAAACAAGCCAGAAAACATTTGACCTAAAGTAGGTTTTAACGGCAAAGTAAATAGATCTTTATAACTGCCATGGAATTTACAAAAATACTGGCTGTAAACGAGACTGTTGAAACTTCGGTAGCATAAATTTGTTTTCAGTAGCCTGCTTCGATTTAAAAACTAATCATACACTGAATAATCTCTTATTTTTCAAATCAGCAAAATAATCCCGTTTGTCAAAAGCTATTGTTAACATCTATATTCAAAATATCTATGTACACGTACATAGCAGATGTAGAAAGATTTGAGCGATATTACCTTTATGATTGTCGAGTTTATCTAAGCGCCTGGGATATCCTTACCGTCTACTGTTGCTGATTGTATATAAAATGGCGGAGTAAACAATGTGTTAAACGTATAATCATAGTATACTTGCTACTGCTGAACAAAATACTAGTATGTCAAATTTCACCACATAATCCGCCTTGGATGCGTAATGATTTCCGTCAATTTCTTTAAAAAAAAAACCACAAGCGAATTTATTCTACAACAGAAAGGCTGTAACAATAGTATGTTGTTTGGTTTACAAGTATAGGGAAATAAGGAATGTTTGTGTAAATAAAGTGAGAAATGTAAGGCAAACTTTTTATTTAAAAAATCGGACAAATTAGGTTCTAGTCATTCATCTTCTAAGCAATAGTGGAAAAATCTAAGAAAACATATTACAGGAGTAGCAGGTACCTTTCTAAAGAATCTTAACACACTCTAGTCGTAGATGGTTACCAATTTAAAACTTTTACTAATAATAAATCAATGTTCAACATTCAATTTACATACAACATACAATTTACTTCCCATTCATATATTAAATGATAATCCACCCATTGACGCCGGAACACAAATCATGATACATGTACTTTGACTCGTATCATCACTTCCCCTCAAGATTTTGTAGACGTTTAACATATTCTCAACACTGACAAAGTCACTAGACAAGAGATGCAACCATTCTTAATTGTCTCCAACAATCAAACTAAAAATTTTGCTAAGCTTTTTGTCTTAATTTGTCGAAATGCGCATCTGGTGCATCAAAATTGGTACCATATAAAATTAACATCATGACCCCTGGGTCGAGTCCTCTTCTGGTAGATTGTTAGTCCCTGAGAGTCTCGACAGCCCAGTAGATATGCATTTTGCTACTAGATTGACAATACATTTAATTGCAGTGGTCAAATTAGAAATTTATTTAAAAATTAAGGATTATCTCCCATAGGCATAGCTGTGATTCTTAGACGCATATGGCTACAGTCTTTGGCACTCCCATTTTTCAGCTTTTCATTTTTTTTATTTTTTTTTTACATGTTTTGGATTTTAAAAGCAACAACACATATGAAGGATTTAGATTGATTGATTGTATATCGTGTAACGTCACGCTCGAGAATGTTTCACTCAAATGAAGCACAGGCACCTCGGGCATGGATCATGCCCCCCCCCCCCCTTTTTTTTAAAAGTTCTGATCTGGGATAGAAACACTTACTTTTTTTCTATGTTAATTACGTTTTGTAAATATGCATTAAAGATCATCCAAAATATTATTTTTCGTTTCTGTCACGTATTACTAAATATCACGTTCAGTGATATTATAAAGGAGATATTCAGTGATGCATGTACGTAACAGAGACGAAAAATATTTTGGATGATCTTTAATACATATTTACAACACATAATTAACGTAGAAAAGAAAGATAAGTGTTTCTATCCCAAATCAGAATTTAATTTAAAAACAAGGGGGGGGGGGGTAATGATCCATGCCCCAAGGACACTTCACCATTGCTGGTGAAAGGCTGCAAAATGTAGGCCTGTGCCCGGTGCTTAAGACCTTTCATCAGGGAGGGGTCTTTTTGGGACATATCTGCTGTGATACAGGACTTCGGTATATGCGATCTCTTGCATCCGTAGGACCACCCATTAGTCGTTTCCACGATAATTAAGGAGTACTGACGACCCATTCTAATCCGGATCCCCGCGGGGCGGAAGGCTTTAGAACAGTAGTCTGGTTATAAATACATGTACATACATGTATGCTACTCAAATGACAATAAGTGCCCGCTTGTTTTTAAAAGTTGTTGACAACAGGCGATATCAGGCTTCCATCAGGCACGGAAAAAGACGACGCGAATAATCATATTTAGATAAAATCGACGAGACGGTTTTTCGTGAGGAAAATACTAAAGTTCTGCACAGTTTGCTCAATCAAAATAAAATGTAATTCAGAAATTGTTTTGTCTCGTTACTATTCGACTGGCGATATTGTGTATCATGTAAAACACAATTACTTTAGAATTCAATAGTACATAGATGCTGAATTTTACATGTATAAACTGGTCGTATTTTCGTTTGTGTGCATGTAATAACAACAGCTGGTCTGTTCACACATCATTATTTTCAAAATGATAAACAATTGAGATAAACAGTTAACAATTGCTAGTAAACAACTTGAATAGCGGTTTGTACTTTACGCTGCATATATTGACGTACATCATACGAATGACCACTCGCGTTCCTCATTCGGAAACTATACATGAATGTACGTGCTTTCTTTTGAAGATGATAAAAGTTGGGATGGAAACAGAAACCACTCCATACTTGGTGTGCACGGGAGCTATATTTTCCATTATACATGCGCTTCTTTTCTATATCGGGTTTGCTTCCATTAATGCTAGGTGGACTCTAGCCATAGATGGATAATAGCCTGACGTGACGCGGGAAATACATGCACGTACATGTACAAGACAAATTCTCGTGCGTTGCAATCTCGTTTTAATCATATGTCATTATGACTAGCTATTCGATGAAGTCCGTGAATAAGGTTATTTGTTAATAATTTAAAGTTAATTGTTCATAACCTTAAACTGAAGGCTCCATTGTGACAGCAAGACCACTCATTGCTTCAGTACAGCCTCGAGTACCATGCATACGGTAGATAAAAATGTGTGACATTATATCCGTCTCTTTATCCGATACTACAGAGACATATAGTGTGTCACAGTGTGTCATTGATTCGGTTTGCCCCACCCTTGATACATATGCATGCATTTACTAACCTATAATACATGTATGATATCAATAGATCCTCCACTAACAATCATATATTGAGGAAACATTCCTTGCTTAATTTATTAATTTGTATTTTAATTTCTTTTTTTTTTTAATTTGCTTCTTCCAAAATCATTCTTGAATGTAAGTTCCATGGATTGAATATGGCAAGTGATAATGCATATTCTGTTTGATTATTAATAGAGAATTGCCAAAATGGATTAAACTTTTATCGATACATGTATAGTTCAGAGTGGATGTTGAAATTACACAATATTGCAAAGGACAATGAAAACATCATACACTGTTAGGACTAATTCTTCAGCCTGCAGTATATATAATACATATAAACTGAAATACACCTGACCCTCATTATACATGTGTAAAAGCGATATATGTTAGATAGACCTATACCAACTAGAATTTGCATTAATTAATATGCATCTATAAACATGCATACAGGTGCATGTACGTAATACGCAAATTAGTTTGTCAAATTTGCATCTTACAAACATACCATCAAAATACCCAAGCAGCATCATTCATATTCAACCAAGAAATAGTTTACTTTTCCCTAGCATTTTCCATTGAAATGCTTGACAATGCTACATGCAATTAAGTCTCCAACCTCTGTATTACAGGTAATTGGGAAGAAAGGAATATTAAAGGGGCATGGACACGTTTTGAGCTAAAATGTTTAGATTTTGAATTTTCATTTTTAATGTTTACAATGCTCACTTATGGTATTTCTAATGGTCAGCAAAAATTTGAACGTCATTTGTTGAGTTTCTAGTGACTTACAGCACTTACCATTCTGTGCAATGTAAACAAGGTTTGAGCCTTGTTTACATTTACATAAAGTATGATTCACAGAAAATACCATGTTTAAAACAAAATTAGATGTGAGAAACACTAGAAACTATTTAATTGTGTTCAGAATGAACTTGTTATTTGAAAAAATCTGCTTTAAATGGAACATACATTAGCATATTCTATATAGGTAAACAAAAACATGGATCGAGGCTTGTTTACATAGCGAAGAATTGTGAATGCTGTATCTCACTTGCAACTCAACAAATGACGTTCAAATTTTTTCTGACCATTAGAAATACCATAAGTGAGCATTGTAAACATTAAAAATGAAAATCTAAAATGTAAACATTTTTAGCTCAAAACGTGTCCATGCCCCTTTAAGGACGCGAATTACTGAAGGAAAAGGAACAAAGGTACAAAAGGAAACATTGAGTAACCACATAGAAAATCTACTTCCCTATTTGGATATACCAGTATGCAATCTTTACTGCAGTACTCGTAACAATAACCAGAATACTCATACTACTTCTAATTGTAGGACTGCGGAAAGGGTTTCGTCGAGGCTAGATATTTGGACTCAGGGCGACCAGTCCAAATATTTAGTCTCGACGAATGCCATTGATATTAGGACAAAGGTGAGGAAGAAATCAATGGTGATAGTGGTGGTGGGTTTAAGAGCTCACTACTCTCCCCATCTGCGCAATTATACACCAAGGCTTCGAGCCAAAACTGACATATATTTCTGTGCCAAGTTTGTCAAATATATGCGTCATTGATGTCCAAACCTGTGTCGAACATCTGAATGAACAAACTACATGTATGATACGTTGCACTACAGTGATGTATCGTGCTGCACTTGCGACGGACAGGGACCTTACATAATGATTCAGTTGCCCATAGGGTTCATCAACTTTGACAGAGTTGGATTGTCATTAACTCGTACATTGATACCGCTAACTAGACGTTAACTGTCAGTTAAAAACTGAAATCAACCTTTGTGCAACTGGTTCCTTATAAAACTTGCGAACAAAATACATATTTTTTAAATCAACAAGTTGACATGATCAAATTACTAAATATTACATGTATTTTAAAGAAAATGATACTTGCCTTACAAGAAATAATGCTGTACCTTTCGATTGGAGGTTCAAGTGAAGCTCTTTAGACAGATGTAGTGTTTGATTGTAATTCCGCGTTTTAGAGATCTGGATATGCAGCTATACACCGAATGAAGTGGATCGGATGTATGTTAATCTACGCACGCGAAACCTTCCCCTGAGTTTATAGCAAGTATTCTTCAAAAATAGTTCCATTTAAGGAGATGGAGCGAGTGTTCCTTTTCCATTATTTTCATGTATGCAAATAGATATGTGGGTGTCTTCCTCCTACGGAATGGGAAGTAAGAATGTAAAAAGACCTCCGTCAAGGTTACATTAAAGTATTCAGGATACGGATCGTCACCAATGAGGACTTTCGTAGACCAAGATACATATATATGTACATCTGTGTACAATTTTCAAAGCAATTTGACCATTGGTTTTTGCATGAAGTAACATTAAAGACTTCTGGTCTTCAGTGATGCTCAAACCGAAATGTTGGAAATCCGAAACATAAAAGTGAACAATATAGTGCCAAAGTACAGTTACTTATCATTTTTCTGCAAATTGGTGATCAGCAAGCTTACTTAGATAAGTTTGGCACAGTTCTTTACTTAGTTAGATACATTTATCAGTGAGTTAGTGCTCAGTCATTCCAGGTAGTATCATTACCTGAGTTAGTGCTCTGTAATATTATCCACAGTGCTCTGTTAATATAATTATTAAGTCTAGTATTTTCAATACATATAGGATAAAATGGGCATAATGTTTTAAAAGCGGCTTCCCTTTAAATATGCAAATGTAGGAAATACAAAATATTAGTGAAAGAAATGTTTAACGAAGGTGAAAACATACATACTATGTCATATTTGCAAGCAATATCCTGGATATGATACCTACGACCGACGATATAATGCGATATAAAAGGAATTTCATGCATTTAATTATTCTCCAAATTCGTGTCACTTACTTAGTTTGTGTAACAATCAATTTCGGCTGACGAAAGAGAATATGAGAAACTTACTGAGTACATTCACATATGCAGTGATGGGTATTTGTCCCACTCCCGCAAGTAAACAAATTATGTCGTGTCTTACTACAGTGTATGTGCGAGAATTCTCCAAAGGGAAATAACTCGTACGTATCTCGAAATCAGTGTATTATAAGCTGAATATACTTTATTTCAGAGTTATTCACCTGTATGGCAAATAAATGAAAATAATGTTAAAAAGTCTAATTCAATTATCTGTAAAATCTCAAATGGAGTTTAAATATATTGTCAAGGATTTTGTTTTAAATTCCAGTCAGGAAATATTACACATTTCCCGGGCAAGACAAAATGTTTGTAGCGTACACAATAATCTTTCAAATCATACGAAGTTCTGTTTTCATATTTTGTTCGTGATCGTGATGTTAAACTGGTTTTTGGACATTTTCAAAAATACTTTAACGTCGATCATCTTTTACAGCATAAGAGGTGGATCTACCATATTTGCTATGTGTATTTCTTGTGATTATTGTCATTATCTTTCACCTCTACATATAACTTTGAACTACTTTTTAAAAATTCTAATATTAGACATTAAACATAAACATTAGACTTCCATGTATTGGAACATTTGCATATTTGTGAGAATGCCTTTCTATGGAGAATATAAAACTTTTCCGTATTCACACTCAAACCCTGTACTATTATATTTATCTATGTGTAGCCATGTTTATTTTAATTTTAGTATGCTCCAAAGCATGCTCGAAAACTTCAGGAATAAAAAAGAGACAAAGATAACTGATCAGTCTCAAAAGTCCCAAATAGAATATAAAACAAGAGTTGGGTAAACATGGATCCCTGGGCACATCAGAGGTGGGATCAGGTGCCTAAGAGGAGTAAGCATTCCCTGTCGACAAGTAACACCCGGCGTAAGATTATTGTCTTGATCAGGTAAACGGGGGAATCTGTAGTCAAAATCAGTGTATGAAAAACGGCTTAAAATAAAAACTTTAAACGAAACACATCCGACAGTATTCGACCCAATGGCAAACTAGATCGTTATAACAACCATAGAATTTGCAAAATGCTGTCTTTAAGACCAAACCCGTGGAGGACCGGGTTAGAATAGGTCCCCAGCATCCCCTTGCGTGTCGTAAGAGGCGACTGAATGAGGCGGTCATTCGGATGAGACCGGAAAAACCGAGGCCCCGTGTCACAGCAGGTGTGGCACGATAAACATCCCTCCCTGCTCAAAGGCCCTGAGTGCCGAGCATAGGCCTAAATTTTGCAGCCCTTCACCGGCATTGGTGACATCTCCATATGAGTGAAATATTTTCAAGTGGGACGTAAGACAATAAATAATCAATCTTTAAGATCATACACAATGTACATTTCACAATTTTTTTCTATCTCCAACATTGAAGACTTCCAATAATAAAAAGGGTTACAGGAATATTGAGGAAATGCACAGGCCATTCAATCCCTTCAGAATTATTTGATGAGGAGGAGGAAAATATAATTATCCAACAACTAGCAGTGTTTTGCAGTATGTAATACTATGTATATGTACAGGTGCATTAAATTTGCTTACTTCAAAGAGAGGTAACTCAAAATTCAGGTGAAAAATAATTGTGCAAATTAAATTCTTCATCATCTGTTATCTTTTCCAAAACCCAGGTAACATAGTCTTGTTTTCTCAAAGAATATCCAAGTGTACTATTTTATATTAAGAATAATTTTTAAAAAATATTATACAGATAACAAACGTTGCGTGTGACCTTAAACAAGACTGTTGAAACCCCTGAATCGACACCTTGTTTGTACATAGCCTGCTTGATTAAAATTGATCATACGCAGAATACGCTTTTGTGTATCGAATAAGTTGAGAGACATATACACCATATGCAGGTGATTACGGAATATTGCTGCATGAAGTTGGGAAGATAGAGAAACTTAATTTGTCCCGTTTGTCATAAAGATGATTTGTTAGTTTGCTGTTAATGTCTATGTTCAATAAAATACCCAAGTACAAGGAAAACATGGAAAACTCTGCACAGTTGTGTCGTTTATTTCTAGTTAGATGGGATATATGGAATGAACATATGAATGAAAATTATTATTATTAGATAAAAGTTCGTTAATATATTGAAATGTCGAATTAAAAGCCACCGCTATAATTTCTCTTTTGCGTGTAAAAACTTTACAATGAATTATGCATCATAAGAATGCAAAAACAGGTGAGCTAAGGAGCACAATTCATGACCATGGGAATTCCAACCGACTGTTGGAAGACCTCATCGCCAAAAACTACTTTATACTGTATTCCATCTGATTGATTTTATTTTTCTTCACAATTTTACTATAATTCAGAATTCGAGTCTTGAGTATGAAAACATGCTCTACTGTAGTATATGTTCTATAACCCCAGGCTAGATTTTTCGACCTGGTGACCTTAATTTTAAGCTTTAAATAAAAGATGAACAAAATAAAAATTAATTTACATTCTTAGTGTTGCTTCAAAAGTTTTTACTTTGTCGGAATCTTGGGGTTATCAGTGTTTCACATATATATATATATTGTTTAATTTAATTTTAGAAAGTTGCTTTCCCGATAGGAAACTTTCGAAACACAATCAATCCCAGGTTGCATCTTCACCGTTTTTGCATTCAGGATATGTCAAAACAGGATTGTTGTTATAATGGAAATAAAACTGATGCACTTTGATAGTGTAGTTTGTGACATGATATATTTACAAATTGCTTGTCATGTAGCAGATCTAGATTTTATTCTATGAAAATATATCAGAAAAGACAGCACCTCAGGAATATAATCAAAAGCATTTTGACATGTTATGAAAACAAAATAAACAAACAAACAAAAAAAACCCAATAAAAACAACAAACCAGAAAAAGAAAAAAAGTCAAAACATAAAGCTTAAACATATACATACTGGCCTGTAATAATATCTTTGTCAAAACACAAATATTTATTACATGAAATATTCATACTGACATATGTAAATTGTGGCTATTTTTCACTGCAGCATTTCTTACTAGCCGATAAAACATGATAGAATAAAACACTGACAACTGGATGACTTTATAAAATACATTATAGATCGATAACGAAGCACAATCAAACATTGCGTGACTGACAATTTTATGGATAAACTGGGGTGAAACAAATTTGTTGGGTGTTCAAAATTGTTATTGAAATAGGAAAGTTAAACTTTCTTGTAAATGGACAAATACAAATCAAGTATTGAAAATACATTTTGCCATGTATATAAAGGCAAAGTTAATGAACAGTGATCAATCTCGTAAGTCCCATATATAATACAGAAACAAGAGTTGGGCAAACACGGACCCATAGACACAACATAGGTGAGACAAGGTGCCTAGGAGGAGTAAGCATACCCTGTTGACAGGTCACAGCCGTGAGCCCATTGTCTTGATCAGGTAAACGGAGTAATCCGTAGTATATTTCTTGTTTTACGTCCCACTCGCGAATATTTCACTCATATGGAGACGTCACAATTACCGGTGAAGGGCTGCACAATATAGGCCTATGTTCAGCACTCGGGGTCTTAGACCTGGGAGGAATCATTTTCGTGCCACACGTACCTGCTATGACACGGGGCCTCGGTTTTTCCGGTCTCATCCGAATGCCTCTTACGACGAGCAAGGGGGATGCTGGGGACTATTAGTATGTAACGGTATTTCATATGTACATGTAAAGGACAAAGTCAATGATTATTTGTTTGTTTTTCGTCACGTTACGAACATTTTACTCATATTGAGACTCTCCATTGCCGGTGAAGGAGTGCAAGTTTAGACATGTGTTTAGCACTCATGGCTTTTAGAAGTGAGGGTTCTTTAGCGTGTCACACCTGCTGCGACACGGGGCCTTTGTTTTAAAGGGCATATCCAAAAGACCCGTGATTCCCACTTCTAAATGCCGAGCTCTTGGCGAAGGAGCAAAAACTACCCATTTTAACGTCTTAGGTTTGACGCGGCCAGGTGCGAGAACGGTACCCGTACGCATGACCTCCCGATCACGAGGCGAGAGCTCTACCACGGCGCGATCAATCAAAGTGAAGTAACAAACAAGGTACCAATTAAATAACTGCTCCCTGCTGTGGAAGTTTACAACTGTTTAGAGAACGATTCCAGACTCAATCTCCGTGCTCTAAATCGTCATAAAACTTTGACGAATTCATTCAAATCTCAAATGGAGTACATGCTCAAGATTTTTCGAAAACGCTTTGAACAGAGCTTGCTCAGAGCCGTACTTAAGATAAACATCAGCCCCACCTTAGACAAATAATGGATATGAGCAAGGTTAAAGTTTTATAACCTCAACACATGGCTATACCCAAAGGTGGAATGATGTGCCTAGGACGTGTAAGCATCATCTTTCGACAAGTCACACATGCTGAGAGCTGTAGCTGCCATTAATGTCTAACCTGACAATTGGCAAACAAAATTTACCAAATTACATAATTAGATCGCTATAAGGACAACATTTGACCTAAGGACATAATTAGACATGATTAGATCGTTAAGGCCAACATTTGACCTAATTAGATCGTTACATGTAGATGGACATCGTTTGACCTAATGACATAATTAGATCGTTATAAGGACATCATTTGACCTGATGACATAATTATATCGTTATACGAACAGAATTTGACCTAATGACAATTAGATCGGTATTTGTGGAATTATCACTTAAACTCAGACTTTCAGAACTCCTGGAACATATATTTTTAATCCCATACTGAACACTCGGATATTACATGTCAGTACACACAAACGTATTTATTGTCAGTGAATACACTTCGTTCCTGGTGATGCAAGGCTAATATTTACTGAATAAATAAATAAAAGCAAAATAAATAAATAAATACATGTAAATAAATAATTTTTCCGACCCCCGATACCCGTGGGGGCACGGGTTAGAACTTAGAATAGGTCCCAAGCATCCCCTTGCGTGTCGTAAGAGGCGACTGAATGGGGCGGTCATTCGGATGAGACCGGAAAAACCGAGGCCCCGTGCCACAGCAGGTGTGGCACGATAAAGATCCCTCCCTGCTCAAAGGCCCTGAGTGCCGAGCATAGGCCTACATTTTGCAGCCCTTCACCGGTATTGGTGACGTCTCCATATGAGTGAAATATTTTCGGCGGGACGTACAATCAATCAATAATCATCAACCGACCCCTACCCTACATTATTTTCGAGATGTAATCGGAAACGCAACTACTTTTCTGGCCTTACAAAAATTATTGCAGATATGTTTCTTTTATCTACACATTGAATAAAGCAAATCGCTTTACAAACAAACAAATTAAACTCACACCATTATGATTGCCGCGTGACCCAGCGGTGAGGCGTGGTCTTCAATCAATTAGTACAAACAACCCAAGTAGCAAGCACTGGACATTTGAATTCAATAACGGTACATATCAAGACGTAATGTAGTGACATTACGATCATGTCTATTCGCGAAATATAACTTACCCGGTATTTTTAACTATATTCTCGCGAATTATTGTATTTGCGAATTTAAACACCGGACCATGTAAACGCGAAATAAAATACTCGCGAAAAATAAGTGATCTACAGTAATCGATCTTCAGAAAATTGTACATTGCAAGACTAGTATGTATGCCTCTAGTAACGCTGTAAAATAAATCCAATCAATGTACATGTATATTTCACTAGTAATTTATTCAATGAAGATATTGAAAAAAGTGGCGTGCTTACTGTACTTCATTCAAGATTCGTAATTCCTGCAGATCATCTGCATTACATGCATGGCATAGTACAAATTCACATGTATTTCAAGGCTTACACGAAGTAGGAACGATACGAATTCCGTGCACTGGATCATTAAGTGCATCTTCCCTCTTCACGAGTTCAAATTTCCCATTCTTTTTGTTGTAATGAACAACCTTATCTAACAAATAAATAAAAAAAAATTAAAATCAGTTACAATCAACTTCATTGACCACATACACGGAGATGTACATAATGTCCTTTGAAACGTGAATGAAAAGATAGAGCTATTGGGATTTTTTTTTTTACATGTAGCTGAGTAGCTCAATAGATTAAAGTAAATTTTTATACCCCCGTGGGGTGGGTGGGTTATATTGGAATCAGCATGTCCGTCTGTCTGTCCGTAAACAAGATTTATCCGAACATGTTTTAAGAAACCAATGGATGGATTTTTCTTAACATTTGTACACTCATTGCTCACCTTATGAAGATGTGCACCTGGTATTTTCATATTGATTGAACTATTTTACTTCTTTTGATCTATTGAATTAGTCTTATTACCAGTGCACGGATTTTTCTGAAAATTTCACTATTTAAAGATGTGCACCTGGTATTTTCATATTGATTTAGCATTTTTTCTTCAATTTACAGGCTTTGTGACTTAGTTATATTTCCAACAACCGGTAAAAAGTATTTCTTAAAAATACATGAAGATATTTGATATTGTAAATACATTGTTATTAGACTGAGCTTATGCATTTCTTGTTTTGAAATAGAATATTTAAAGTATTAGAATAAGGAGGGGGTGGTTCTTTTTGAAGAATACATGTATTTCAACAAGAGGCCCATGGGCCACATC
>CAJDSM010000873.1:35385-72054 GCA_903981925.1 Ostrea lurida | reverse complement strand
CATGGGGTGTATGTCTCTCAAACTTATTCGATTCGCAAAAGCCTGTTCTGTGTATGATCAGCTTTTGAATCGAGGCAAGTTACTTACAGACAAGTTATTGTTGCAGGGGTTTCAACAGTCACGTTTAAAGGCACCATTTCGTTAAATATATGGTCGTTATAACAATTTAGTTAACCAGTATGACCTACCATTGTGTCAAATGTTGTCTGATGTGTTTCATAGCCATTGTTAAGCCGTTTTTCACACACTGATTTGACTACGGATTGTTCCGTTTACCTGATCAAGACTATGGGCTCACGCGGGTGTGACCGGTCAACAGGGGATGCTTACTTCTCCTAGGCACCTGATCCCACCTCTGGTGTGTCCAGGGGTCCGTGTTTGCCAACTCTTGTTTTTGTTTCTATTTAGGACTTGCGAGATTGATCACTGTTCGTTATCTTTGCCTTTACATGTTACAAATCTAAAGCCAAAATGGAAAAGAAAACCAATATAATTTAAAAGTTTATATTCAAGAGAGAAGAGAATTATATTCATTAGTTAAAAGTATGGCGATCTTTCTTTTAACCATAACACACTATCTATTCATTTATTTAAAACTCTCTGGGATTTTTTTGGTTACACTAAACCGGTTGTAAAGCGTTCACTTCGAAACAGGGAGGTCATGAGCTCGAGTCCAGCTTGTGCCATGACCGCGTCAAACATAAGACGGAAACACAGGCAGTTATTGAGTAAGAATCATGAGTCTTTTGGGTATGACCTTAAAAATGGAGGTAGCGTGTCGGTGTGGGCGATGACACTTTAAATAATCCTCACTTCTACGATTGTAAGGCTAAGATAGGTCAAAATTTGTGGTACTTTACCTACAGCTGGTGACTTCTCAATATCAGTATACTAAATAGAAACAATTCTATTCATACGCATCTTGTTTATATTTACCAAGTTTTATAAAATTATTAGGGAGATCCCAATGTCATTCTTGGCTAGATTGTCTGAGTTGTATTTTTGTGAATCGGGGATCTCCGTAGTTTAAGGGTGTATAAGTTTAAAGTTGCAAAGTCTACAATCGTCATTAATAAATGACAATTTTTCAACCAATATTATGTATTCTGTTGTTAATTACTACCAAGAAAAATAACAAAGCTACTGGACAGAGAAAACCGGTTTCTTGTATGTTTATTAAAATGGAGAGCATAATGTTAATTTTGACTGTCAAGGGATGAAATTGTCCTACTTTTTTACGCCACAGACAATAAAAAAACTAATATGTAGTACGTTCTAATACATTCACATATCTCAATTCACTTCAAAATTCAGAGGAGTGCGTGGTCCATTCATGTCAAGTCGACATACTCGAGATTATGAATAAGGCAACGTCTACTGTGGCTAAACAGAGACAATAATGTCCGAATTTGTAGTTGGAGACTATGTTGTGTTTTGTCTTACTATTGCGTTTCGCTGGGTATTGGTGTCTACTATGCCTTTGCCGGTCAAAAAACAACCTCAGAATACCTTGTCGGCAGTCGTCAAATGAAGGTACTTCCGGTAGCGATATCCCTGATGGTTTCATTTGAATCCTCCATTATGATGCTTGGATTTCCCGCCGAAACATATGTTCACGGAATGATGTTTTGGTTGTCGAATTTCGGATTTTTGACGTCATGCATTGTTGCCACCGTATGGTTGTACCCTTAGTCCACCCGCTAAAGATCACCAGTGTAAATGAGGTATTTTGCAAGGAATCGAAAATGTAACCTTGAATCATATTTAAAATGGTTCTTCTTCCCGTTATTTTTATCATTGTCAAATTTCAATTTCAATGTAACATGCATTGATAATTGAAATCGATACACGTTTTTCTATTTTCAGTATTATGAATTACGATACAACAGTCGATCGGTGAGACTTCTGAATATGGTGTTGGGCTACATAAATTACGTGAGGGTTTTTATTTTCTGTATTTTTGTTGTATTTCATAAATTTATTTCATTTTTTGCAATATAATTTTCACGGTTATATAAAAAGTGTTTCTTTTTCTGATATCCACAATTGATTTGAGACAAATGACCACCACCATTTGAAAGTTCATTCCAAGTGCTAATATAATAATATATAATAAATAATAATAATAATATATATATAA
Organism: Ostrea lurida; assembly: GCA_903981925.1. Lineage (NCBI taxonomy): Eukaryota > Metazoa > Mollusca > Bivalvia > Ostreida > Ostreidae > Ostrea > Ostrea lurida. Next base: position 69,914 of record CAJDSM010000873.1, on the reverse strand, counting down.
TTATATATATATATAATATATATAGGGTGCCGTTGCTTTTACAGGTTTAGTACATTTCTAAAACACAGAAATGTGCAGTAAATACACCCTTCATATCATGCACACTTCTACATGGTAATTTCCCATTCCTTTCTCAATTGTGCAATAAATTTTTATCCCGACAATTAGTTTAAGCTTGATAATATCTTCAATCCATAATCTCAGTTGATAAGCCAATCACGCAACACCTAGACATTTATGCCTCGCTCAATATGGGTAACCTGTCCAGGTCACCGGTCAGGGGGTACTCTTTCCTAAAGGGATGCCTATTGGCGTAGTAATCCGGAAGTGACCCAACAACCGCCAAAATAACTTACACTCTCAAACATGAATCAATCCATCGTAGTTTGTTTGAATGCTAAATCAATGATACTATTTATAATTTCACAACCAAGTTTGATTCAAAATATTTGAAAGAGAAGGATTTGTAGTAGTGTAGCGGACAGTTTAAAAAGAAACTTGTACTGCTCTCTTGTGAGCTAGCTTTTCTGGCGAGTTGTTGTAGAGTTTCTATCTTGATCACACAAATTAAGTAACGGCGAGCGTGGTTAGCACCTGGATTGGTATAGAGTTTCTATTTTGATCACACAATTCAGCTTTTTCTGATATCCATAATACTGCTCATGAGACTTGAATTATATTCTATTACATTATACGCTGTTGAAAATATACTTTCTTTTTTATTCATTTTATTTCACTTCACATAGTATAGAAAAATAACTTAATGATCTAAATGAATAGTTTCTTTAATTTCTTTCTTCTAGATATGTATATGGTATGTGTGTCGGGCCAGGCATTGCTGGAATCAGGTAAAAACAAACAAAAAACACGCGACTTTGCCATAGTGAACATTCATTTAAAGTACGATGGTCATGTACATTGTTTTGTAGATGTCTGAATGCGCTGATTTTACTGTTTTTCAGCACCAATCCAATGTGGGCCTCCGTCCTTGTAGTTGCCGCTGCTCAGTAGTGTACACATCTATCGTAAGTCAATCATAACCATAGCATGCTTAAGTCGTGTGTCATTCAATAATAATTGCGTGCTAGAACAATTCGTTACCGAAATAAGTATATGCATATGGTCATTATATGTATAACAGAAGGTAGTCATTAGATATATCACTACGTGTATATACAGAAGGTAGTCATTAGAGATATCACTACGTGTAATATACAGAAGGTAATCATTAGAGATATCACTACGTGTAATACAGAAGGTAATCATTAGAGATATCACGACGTGCATATACAGAAGTTATCATTAGAGATATCATTACGTGATATAAAAGAAGTAATCTGATAATCCCAGTTAATCGGAATGTTTTCGTTTCCCTAGTTGAAAAGCTATACTTTATTCATTCTAACAAGTTTTGATTTGATAGGGTGAATAAAGGCAGTGAGTATGGACTGAATGTGTTTCAGAGTATCATCATGTTTATGGAAGAGTTTGCTATTCTAAAAGGTTAGCATCTAAAGTAAGCCTTGCGTGTATACACACTTAAATGAAAAGGCTGGTAACTCAACTTCTGTTGAGGCGTGAACAATACATGGTGTACAACCAATAAAAATATTCTCATTTTTAACTCGGTTATTCAAAAGTAGTTGTTGTGCATAATGTCTCTTAAAGGGAACGATGGCTGCTGGTGGTGTGTCAAAGGTCAATTGAAATCAACAAGAATAGCAGAAGACTGGATATGTTTGAGTAAGTAATAAGCTTTTAAGGCATTAATAGCCATATCTCTCACCTCATTCTTTGCAGTAGATTTGGCAAAAATACATGGTGTCCATACAACACATGATTCTGAAAATCTATATATGAGGGTATGCCTTACGTATATACAGTACCCAAGAGTTCCGTGACTCTCACTCTAAATGCCGAAGCGTTTTATTTGGCAAAGGAACAACTGTCTTAAGTTTGACACGAGCGGGGGCTCAAACTCACGACCACTAAGTATTCTACCACTGAGCTGGTTCTCGATAAACTAATCGGGGGAGTCTGTAGTCATCCTCAGTTTGTAATGAAGGGCCTAATAATGTATAATACGCCGGACAGTATTTGACCTAATGATATGTTGTATTTGCTTATTACATTATTATAACTAATAACAATGCAACATACTGCTGTAAGCGAGAGACTATTAGCATTAAGGTACTAGTATTGGTCAGTAGCCTGTCTCGGCTAAACACTAGTATAGTGTAATATTTACGCGTATAATCAGTTAAGACGTCATCACATGCACATGATAAAGGAATCTTCCTTCATAAATATGGGAGTGTGCGATGGCTATTCGATTGCCAATTGATGGTTATTTCGATTGTCAAAAACCAAAAAACTGGTCTACTACTTGCTATCCGTCCGTACGATTATTCATGGAATGACATGTTGATAGAGAATAATATACAGCATTCAACAAAAGAACAATACTTGTCTGCATGACGATTTCAGCTTCTCCAATCGTCAACTTCCAACTACTTAGCAATAACCATCGTCCACCTGCGTGTAGTTTTATGTCTCTCACTTATCGATAGGAAGCCTATACGTAATAATCAGGCAGCGGATACTCTACAATGTGCACAATAGGCATAGTGTGTGATCTCAGTCATCCCATGTGTGTCGCCTCAAAAACTAACAGCTTTCCCGCCATAGTCTATATTAAACAAACTTAGTAACATATACTGCAGCAATTGCTCTAGACATGTAGTATTCACTATCAATTCATAGCGACACTCTCGACCTGGATTACACGATATGTCATGTTATGACTCTCGGTCAGGCAGAATAGTCTGACTTCAAGCTGGTACTGATCGGGCAAACTACGGAGCTATACGTCGTCGTTGGAGCTTGTATCCCACCACATACTGAAAACCTAGTCTGTCTAACCATTTTGTCTCTCTCTGTTAACTGAATAATTTAGTGTGTATCATACTACAATAATAATATCCAACTAGTATTCTCTCGCGTGCTTATCTATATATATATAGATATAAGGCAAATATCCTAAAGATTCATTCCGATAATACTCTAATCTGTAAGCACCTGTACATAGGCGTATGTGTATATTCATTTTTACAATGTTCTATCAAAGAAACAAATGACGCACATCACTATCCCTCGCATGTAAAAATCATGCGTCTGAAACCAGTAGTACGAAGCCCATCTAACTGATAATTTAAAAACTCATCTAAAAACTTTCATAAAATGCGATAAGAAAACCAGATACTCTGATATGTACACCAAAAATTAAAGAATCGTGAGATAACATAGTGGTCATAATATATTACTCCTTCGATACTACCAAACTTCAAACAAAAACTACACTATCACACACACACAACACACACAGCAGCAACAACACAACACACAACACATGCACTCACCTCACAGAACATACAACAACACAAATCAGATCATGCTACATAACAAACCATCAACACACCACACACAACCAGACACTAATCTACGACTAATCACCTACTCACACATTCACATCACTATCTGCCAAGGAATCAAGAATAGTTCACACTCGTCTCTACTGTCAACTTATTCTATGTTCTTTGAAACTACCTGATCTTTATTATCACATGTACTCTCGAGTGTGGTGCTGGTATACTCTTGATAACTCTCTCTGTTACTGTAACCATAATCTGATAGCTCTGGAATCGAAATGCCGATGGCTCACTAGAATAGTGTGACTAAACTAAACTTTATTATACAAGGTCTTTATAACATGACACAATGTTCAGCATGAATCTGTCCATCTAATGCCCTACTTCACGAAAGCGCTAAGCAATTAGTCAATAATGGAACAAATATTTCAGCCCGTATTTGAAATTGAACGTAAACCACATATCTCTCTACGTATGAAGTATCAGTATGTTCGATTAGTTATTTGATAAGCCAATAACTCTCACCACACACATGGCCAAGGTACGGAAGAAAAAGAAATACAGACTGTATTTTATACCTCGATGAATCCTGAAAATGCATCCAGCAATGTAACATTCTGGTCAGTATAGATAAAAAGATATGTGATCTACTCCTACTATTAAACTAATCGTCTTAATTTGACTAAATATTATAACAATTAGATCACTGCTCCATGTCTAGGATAATAACTCTCTGAAGTTATAAGTTAGCGGTGAGATTTTACTGTTTGTACAGAAATAATATGGTCTGCACTCATCAGAGTGTCAGAACAAACAGTTGGTGGTATAAAAGTAAAAGGTCCTGAACTACAACAAAGGCGAAAAAGATCTAAAACCTACAGAAAGCATTCAACTCTCATAAAGGAGTTAGCCTCCAAATCTAAAGTAACTTGACAATTTCTTAATAGATATAACTGTCTGTACTCACTACTCGAAAGTTTGTTTATCAACATCGATGAGGAGAACGATCTCACCGATTATTACCTCTAATGTCGCCAAATAAGTGGTGTGTATCGCATGTCAAGCCTTGCCAAAACTGTCCACACCTTCTCTGACACAGTGACAAGAACCGCGATTTCTGAATCTCAATCCCCGAAGGATATAGATCCTCCGCCTATATCCCGATTCATATAGATATTAATTGAACCTTGATATAACCGCTACATTCGGCTAAGTTATAAATAGCTTGCCCCATGAGTCGACACTCCTTGTAGCCATACACTCTCTATGAACAATTGTGATACAAAAGTGAGCACACCTCAAAGACAAGATACATATTATACTAAGGCATACACTATCTCTGTCGCATTCTCGTCACACCCGCTGCATCAATATTAGTTAGCTTGCGATATATTAGATTACTGAGAATTTGTACGGAAAAATGGTTGTATATGGGCACCTTGAGAACATAACCCACAAAGGAAGACAACAAGGCGTCCTCATATTTGCAGTTCTAAGTCTCATCTCTTCTGGAGTTTTTGTTCGACATGTTAAAATGTTTATTATCCTTGTGAGAGAAGTGTGTGCGATCATTCAATTTCACCAAGGATATTGCTAACCGTTCAGAAGAAAACTTATCTCTCTATATTTCACGATAAGATACATATCGATTGAGTCCGTCAGATTCAAATGTCACATATAGAAGACATTACACTTTGATGACCCACGACACATCATATAGCTCTGATTAATAGAAATCAAGGCGATATAAAGCAATATCCATCGTTGTGAGGACGACCACTAAACTGTATAGGATGATTAGGTGAGAATGATGGGATTAGAACTGATAATATGGTGCACATAGTGTACACAGGTAAGAACGTGAATGAAATGAACGCTCGAAGAAAACTGCGCGATGGTAACTATGATACCGTGTCGATGTCTACAGTAAGACAAGCCCCTCGAAGACCGTCGCTTGACGTCCCGTATATTAGGAATACAACATATGTGAAGTCAACCAATGGGACATTATACCAGCTCCGCGCAAGATAGTGGGGAAGTATATGCTCCGTAAGAGGGCGATGGTGCGGCGTAGACTGGGTAAGATCATCAACTGCAATATATGCAATGTCATAATGCCAGTGCTTATGACTGCGTCGCGGTTACAGGCGCTACAACTTATGAGAATATGTATATATTACTATTGCCGAGCCAATGCGAGACAAGGACTCATCGTCTATCTGTACACTGTTCTGAGAGATCTGACAGTATACATTCTCTGATCATCGTGAGCTTATCGCATACCCACAGAGGTGTTTCATTAACGTGCCGCTCGCGGCACCTCGGTGCGACAGAGGTAACAGAGCACCGCCCTCACTCCAGCTGTGCAGCCTGGGATTCACAACGGAGTACCGTTGTACTAATGCTTCTGAGGTTGTACGTGGTTTCGATACATCAAATATAACGTATCACTAATGTTTGCTAAGCGTATTTTCTCGTTCAGTCGTGTGTCTAGTGTGAGTGGGGCACCATGTGTGAATGGGGTGGAGGGATAGAATTGATAGAGAAATGGAGCAGGATGATAAAATTTCTGTTCAGAGGAACATACAAGGACAGATATAGGAGCTCTGACATTATGTTGGACTCGTTAAACCACTTTCGACTGTGATATAAGCCCACAACGTGGATCTGGTGCCCGCACTGCCGCGTGTGAAAGATTACGGAAGGAAAGATTATGCAGTCTCCCCAGTGTGATACCAATGAAAAGTACATAGGGTTATGGCCCCAACTTGTGGCTCGTAGGAATACAGTGTGACTATGATCTGGAATGAGACATATACCATCATAGATGAGAGGACGCTCAAATTACACAACCCCAATGTGTCTAACTATAGTTATGAAACAACTCATATATACATCAATCGTGCACGCCCTGTGTTTAACATTTAGTGTCTCTCGATTCTCTCAGAGCAATAAGTATATCTACACATAACAGTGTCAATACCGATAATGAAGATAGAATTACTCATCTCGAACCATACTGGTGAACTAAACTACGGTCTCCTAAGGTAGGTACGGTATAGTTGACTCCTCTCATTGCTGCGACCTGGCGTGCAACCTCTATCTGTGCTTATCTGTGGAAGCCTAATATGTAGTATCAATGTAGAAGAAGTGAATCAAGCTCCCACTGTCAAAAAGTCGTGCGAAATGTGTTACATAATACCAAGGTCCTGCATCCTGGAAGTATAAATAAAAGGCAAGAGATATGCGTGGCGCGGTCCTCAATATAAGATTTGCGGTGTCACGCGTCACTCAACAGACTCAGACACGAACCTATGAGAGATGAATTGATCAGATTTAATTATTTATTGAATATAATATACATACGGTCTATATAACTCAGCTAACAAGCTGCGGTACACACTCTCTTTAATATACAGTAGTGTGTTGTTACTATTACACAATGGTAAAGAAGACAATCTAGGTAATTTTCTGCAAAAGATACTCGATGAGTATGATCTGTAAGAGAGGTCTACGTAGAAGTTAAAGTAAGTTCGTGCTTAAACCAAGTGATGCACAAGGATAACCGTACAATAAAAATGCCAAAGATCTCTAATTGCTGTCATTTATAAATAATGTAAATCAACGATCTTCAAACACTATTTTATTCGTCATTGGAATTGACAACGATTATTCCATATGCTACCTACCTGTGAACTATTACCAAAATAACTGTCATTATTATCCATTTATTAATCAATTAATCTTTAAACCCCATATGTTAATTTCTTCATATATTTACAAACTTTCACTTATTTTTCAACTTTAGATATTTTTTCATCTACATGAATTTTGTATCTGTGAATTAACTTATGAATCATTCCTAATCTTCTCTGTACAATCTCATAAGGCTTGATCACGGCGGGGTTGTGACCGATTCGACAGTGGTATTTGCTTTTACTCTTTTTTCTCAGTACCTTTTGATCCCACCTCTGTTTTTGTCGTAGGGTCCGCGTTTTAGGAATAGGTCCCAGTTTCCCCTTGTCTGTGCGTCGTGTTAAAAGGCGATAACCTTGAGGGCGGTCATTTGGATAACAAACACTCAGTAAATAAAAACACTCGAGTGAGTTCCTGCCATTTACCAGGTCGAGACAATTATCTGATGGACAACGACAAAACTATCCCTACCCATTGAATTTTCTAAGTCTCCTGAGGCCCATTTCAATGATCCTAAAATCAATTCATGCACTCCTTAAAGTTTTGCTACCCGTTCAAACTATCAGGCCTTTAATACTAGTAGTTACGTCAATACTTATTATTTGAGTGTATTTCTATTATCTCACGGTGTGGTGACGTCTTATATTTCCCGTAACCAACTCTAATATCCCTCAGAAATATGTGATTCTATAGTGTGTGACACAACATACTACATAGAGTGATGAATGTGCGTGTGTTGAAAGAGTGCACGTACTACCAGGTTCACACATATGTGCGTTCATGTAATCGTGTTCTGAGTCTGCTTACCTATTCAGATATCTACATGGTGTAAAGCCAGTTAGATCATGAAATGTGATTAATGACAGGTACGAAGGAACACATATATTATATACGTATGATATTAACCCTAAACTTCTGCGTGATCATATGACCATTGTCGCATAAGTTCTCTGTGTGAATATTGGCTACTTTAAGTTCCTTCTCTGCACAAACCAAAAGATATATCTAGACTGACTATATTAGTTAATGTCAGATTTCTCCTCCTTTCATATAGATAATAATTGCTATCCGAAATCCGGCACAAAGATATGTCTCTCGCATCCTGCACCGAGTACTCGCGAGAAGCTCACCCATCCGATGTCTATTACTCAACCTAACATCCAAGACATTAAATAGGTTGATTTATATCATATGAGTGAAGTGAACGTAAATTGGTCCTATTCTCTATAATATCGGGTCAAAGAATTAAAATATCTTATTTCATATTTCAGAACAAATAGATATGGTATAAGCGGTGTTGACAAGAAACGTATATCAAACAAGATAAATATGACGTATGAATCTGCGAGTTGAATGAACAAAGCATTTATTACAAGACGACCCAACCGCTGTGCAAATTTTGAGCTTTAATTCACAGTGAGCGTTTCTACAATATTTTGGGGTGGTCGATTGTTGTAAACTTTATTTCATAGTGCTCAGCCTTTATCTGAGTTGTATGCCCTGTTGTGCGTGGTGTAGATGTGTTGTTTGGATAAGTTGTCTGTGTCGTGTGTGTGTGTCGTGTGGTGGTGTTGTGTGTGGTTTGGTGGTGTGGTGTGTGTGTGAATGATTGGTGTGTGTGTGGTGTTTGCATCTATGACTTATTCATCAATAAACAGTGATAATTGTCAATTCAAATCTTGAAGATCTTCGAGATTTAAAACCTAATACTCTATAGCGGTTATCTTTTTCATAGAACATTTTTGATTTATTAGGTTTTTATACTGGGCGAGGTTTCCTTATACTACAGTTAACTACAACTTAGTCGTAACATTTTTCAAAACGCAACATAATTCGTTGACATGTTCCTTAGACAGGGAGTTAGTGATTTTCCCTGTCAGGGGACCCTTGGTCCATATTGCGTATTCGTTGTGATAGTACATCATTGTATATGACAATTTTAATTAGGCTTAAGTTAAATAACGCAATGTAACAGGGATTAAGAAAACCTAAATCAAAGGAATATGTGAAAACCAATCAACGTCACAAATCGGGAATTATTAATAGAACCAAGACACCGAAACAGGAGTCAATTAATAGTATACAGTTTCGATCAAGTGGTAATTACAATTACAATAAATAAAAATGATAATGCCTCAAATTATGCAAGTTTAGTCTCTAAACACAAAAGCAGAGGTTTGGGATCACGTGCCGACGGCGAGGCGTAATGAAAAAGAACCCCGCGTGTGTGCTAACCTCATGCAGAGCGCGCGCTCACAGATGCAACCACATGGTGATGCCGGGTCAATCGGTTGTTCAAGATACATCCGTAGTTAAAAGGCAAAGCTGAAATTGTGAACACGTCACTTTACAGCTTAAACATTAATATATCTTCACTAGATAACACATCAGACAGTATATTTGATTCAATACTCGCATAATTATCGTCAGGTAATACTTGTTACAACACAAAAATCTGTGTTAATGCTCTCTACTCGAATGGGCGAAATGTGCTGTATCAAATCTATCAGAGCTCTCGAACAAACAAAGTACTTGTATCGTGAGGAGCTCTTTTCATGCCGTTTCGATATTATAAACAATAAAAATGATATTCTAATACGCTATTAAGAACTTCTCCGTTAGTCTCACAGACAAGATTATGGAATATCAGTACAGAAACTACCCTGCAGGGGGTGACGATGGATATTAGCCGTAGAATTAGATAGGATAAGGTATTGACGACTTCAGATTAGAACCCGAAATACGTTCGCATGCAACAAGTATGGCTGTGGGTGTAGGGAGTGTATCTACACTTCCATCATTCATAGCAACTTGTAGTATACAACAATGAAAAAATTACGTATTAATCTGGACACTCGAGAGCATAAAAGTTTGAAACCAGGAGTAGGACTCATTCTGATATAAATAACCAGATTCATATTTCAATCACAAAGCGAAAAAGCCACGCCAAACTCGGTACATACTATGAAAGGAAAATGCATGAGCAGTGGGATGTGATTGACCTCGGAACTGATAACGGGCAAAAATACAGAGGCACTACCAAGTGATGGTGAGGGATTAAAGCGTCTCGGAGACAGGCTACTGACCAATACTAGACTTAACTAAGAGCTGCTCGATATGTACTTAGTCATCATGGTGGCAAATATGTAGTAAATTAATAATGGTAATTAACAAATACATTACTTTATCATATCAATTGTACTCGGCGTAGGAAAGTACCCATTGTTGAACCTGCAACTAAATCGTAGAATATGACACTGAAGACTCCCTCTTTCCTCGTATATTTATGCGTGAGAACAGTCTCAAAAGTGTTTACAGTAGCTCTAATACTATGCGCGTGATGTGACCCCGCCTAAACAAGACGGTACCTCATTTATCGCTAATCAAAAACGGGCTCATTTTCGCAATGAAGTATGAGTAATTCCCATCTGGAACCTAGCTGAATACAAAGAGCATATCGTACATACCTCAATGAATAATACAGAAACTCAAGCAGTTATTCATTTTAATTCTTAAGTTTATGTTAATAGAAAACTATGTCTGTATTGAGTGGTTTGAACCATGTCAATTGGTCTGTTGTATTAATGTTGGAAGTTTATTCTATTTTAAATTTGACTGCTGGTGTCATACTAATGTTCTCATTTCTTATCAAGTCCACTTGCACTCCTCCTTCAATGCTTTACCAATTGTCCCGACTTCTCTCGCTCCTGCTTCGTCGAAAAGCAGACCGTCCGGAAATCGTATTGTCTCCCTTAGTCACCCCCCAATTAAAGAATACAACTTGAAAAACATAGCAAAAACACATGCATTTCGTTGATAATTATCATAAAATCTCTATCCCCATGAGACACCCTAGTAAGGTTGGAGCCACGTTAGATTTTAGCAGGTGCTTTTTTAGCACTTGCAAATCAAAGCCTACGGAAAGCAGAACGGCGGTTATCGGCACCGCGGCAGTTGTTTGAGTATCAGAGGCGTTGCCAGCATGCAGGAATATGGCCGCACCTATGAAGCAAAGATAGATGTGTACGAAAAATATAGCTTCGTATTACCAGATTAGCTTCTAAAAAGTGTACAGGGCACACATCAACATAGTCCATCTCATGCCTTGATCAATACCCTACACCCACCTGCACACAATCATTCCTAATGAACCACATTTATATCGCATTACATCATAACTACGTAATGAACTATTCGAAGGTAAAAAGAAATAACAATAGCTTAGATACACAAGATTCAGCACGTCCAACAGAATAGAGGACCACTCATATATAATGAAGTGCTGGGGTTTTTTATTAATTGGAACTTTAGTTGGTTCACACGAAAGTCATCATAACTAGAGCTAACCGTATAGATATACAAAATCCCACCTTAAACCAGATGAATATCTCAAACACATCATCATTGTATCACCCTTATCCACCCTACTCAGTAACATGAAATCCAAAACTTTGTAAGAAAATACATAAGAGATACTAGATTGTTATACAGACACACAAGATAATTCGTATTAGAACATATAATCCTATTTTGGATATAGACAGGGTTATTTCCAAAATAATTGGTAAATCTTGTGTACCACAAAAATGGTGATCGAATAACGAAAGTTATTTGTTCTATTGGTGGAATTATTTTTCATCCTTTTAATTAGTAATTAAACGGAATAGGCCTGTGCTACGCTCAAGTTTTATACGGTTGTGATTATGCATATGACAGACAAGGACTTTAGAAAAAACTATTCATAAATACAGATATCCTGTAATAGCATACCTGTTTATTCCAACTACGACACAGGTACATTTGCCGTCATTACGCTGTTGTCTTTGAGTTCCCCTTTTCCTGGAATAATGCGCAGATCAAAATTTTAGCTATTCCATTCACCAATACGGCGTAAGTATTTGACGTTTTCATAGAAGTTAAAAAGATTCGTTTGAATTTTGTATTGACAATAAATAACAACATACAAAACAAACAAAAACCATCATAACCTTAGCGCTTTTCTAGTTACTTTAAGTTACTAGTTTTTGATATTATATTAAATGTTATAACAAATTTGCTCTTATTGGTTCGCAAAAATAATATTATTTACGGATTAGGAAACATTCATTTGTTGGAGTTATAACTGAGATTGACTATCATTGAATTCTGTGGTAAAAGAATATGCCCAGCGTTAAGACATAAATCTGAAGGAGAGTGTAGGGCTATGTGACACTTTGCTAATATATAACTCTGATAGTGCACGTGCGATATCGCTAACTATGATCCATGTGTGGCATCATAACACAGGAGTGAGAGCTACTATAATATTAAGACACTTAATTATTTAACGGAAAATTTACCACGGAGATATCCTTAATGCCTACTCGGGAATGACACGAGTGATATATATACTAATCGAGATTCACTTGACCTGTGAAAATCAAGTCAATAATCAATTAAACGGATGTAAAACTCGAGTTGACATTATTGAATTGACCCTAAAGACACATATTAATATAGCTCAAGTGTCTTTTAGCGGGTATACGATATTGTGTTGAGCAGTGCAATATATTAGAGATGGACACACGATTGCTAAAGGCCAATGCGATGGTTAGATGAATAATGTCTGATTGACGATTCTAGATGTGTACACTACTGGAAGCTACACTTAGGCAACTTACAGACGGGAGGCCCACAGGGAAATGGACTGAAAAACAGGTAAAATCAGCTGCACAGTACATCACCAAAACAGTAACAAGCCGAGCGTACTGAAATGAGATGGGACATCTATAGCAACAGTCGCATGTGGTACGATCCAAAGCCAATGGTCCTGTGTACGTACCATTAATTCATGCGTACTAATTTCTAATAGTCCTTTCGTGTCTTTGCACGAACGCCAGATTTGAATGCCATTTGATTATTTATGTGTTTTACTGTTTGGTCCCACCGAGCCGATACAAACAACAATTTAATATCCACATTGACGACAAATTAGCAAGTAAATTAGGGAAAATATGAAAGAATACTACTATTCACACGGGAATCAAAAATGTAGAGGCTATACTGGCTTGAGATACTAACATGGCAAAGTGAAAGTAAAACGTAATGCGTCGACAATAAAATAGTATAGCAATTAATAGTAAGAGGAGCATATTCAATTTCGAGCGGGTCGCGGTCAAAACTCCAGGTAGAGAAGGCTGAGATAAATGGCAATCGTTCAACTCGATAACTAAATAATAATACAAAAAAGCTATGACTATCGAAGGCGCAAGAAGGGTAGAAACTCACTTATACTGACCAAACCATGCTAACCACTCGGTTCCACTAATTGGGAAACTGTGACACGGCCCCGCCGCCCCTCCGGTTGATATGAGTTTTGGCTATAGCTCTCACATTATCCGCGATTCAATGCTATGATCCCGCCCCATAGTTACTTTTATGTGAAACTCTCTCATATACGAAAATCTGACCATTATATAGCCAAAGTGCGTAAATAGTTATGGATTTGCTGTTGAGAGGATGTGTCTAATGTTTTCAATAAACAACCGTGATTTATCTTACTTAAACGATCTCAGAATAAACGACGCGTTACAAATGAATGTTCACCAGAAAAAAGCGTATCTTCACTTAGATGAGTGCAGTACAAGCAAATGTCGCTGGATCACACTGAACATAATAAAAATACACCTTCAGTCTTACTCATAATATATTTATATCAATACAAAACATTCTCTGTAAAATGATAGTAATAGTTGATCATTAATAAAGCTATTACCAAAATCGAATAATTTTACCGTATTGATGATTGACATATGTGTGAAGGATGTAATATTAATGTTGATACTCAGCATATAGTCATTAGTTCGGGGCTGTATAAATTCAGCACCGGCAGTAAACATTTTTCTATTACTACCCATCTTATATGAATCATTTACACACGTAGGCATTAACTAGAGTATGATACCTATGTAACTTCCTCCTCAACCTGACCTTGACCCTGGACAAGGATGATCACCCCCATATGGAAGCTGGTGATATTACGCAAATAGTTCGAGTGCTGCCCTGTTGAGGAGCCTAACTGCTCAAGACTTGTCAGATTATGAGATATTGAGAGAAAATAATTATCCAAAGCTCTAAAAACTACATTGTCAGGTATCCAGATCACATACGGATTGCTGGACACAAAACTGTGAAGCAAAGAAGTGTGAAGAAATGGTACTTCCAAATACCAGTGGATAGCACACCCTGCGTGTCCAGCTCCTATGATAAGGGTGGAATTGAATGTTGATAGCTACAATGCTGGTTGCTGCCGTAGATAAAATTGCTTAATATACTAATATGACCTGATAAAATAGAAGCTTATATACCGGATCAACCGCTCGGTTATAATTTATAATCTAAAATTTTTCATTACATTTAATAACCAACGTATACTATATTAATTGATAGATTTTCCGTAAAATTATTAATTAATATGGAGCAAAAGACTTTGCTTCATTAGTATAATGTAGAACTACTATAATATAATCATAATTATAATCAAAGCATTGTCGAGCTTATATAATTCAAATGGTGCAATGCTCAAAATATCAATTGGTTCGCACTAATCAGAATAAAATCACGAATACACTTAATATAATACGTGAATATAGATTATTAAAAACGTGAAATTAATGTGGTATTGATCTCAACAACAAAAGACAGACATAGTAGCACACCCACTCCCACGCTCCACGTGCAATTAGGTTCCTCACTACCATTTCAATACTCCTTACAAGCAGTTGACTCACGGACTAAAGTCCTCCGAACGTGCTTAGATAGCGAATGCTCCGTCGTGCTTATCTACGAATATATATAAGAGAAACGTGGTTAATCTCGAGGACACGTAGATGAATCACAATTGCATGCTTTTACAGGAGAGAAGAGGTGGATAATATATATATACATGGCACCTGAGTGTATAAAAAACTAACGGGATTATGTATGTACATTTACACATTGGTCACAATGTGAGAATGCAAAGTTTCAGTCGATCCGTGCAAAATAATATGCCGCATGTACATGTGTGTGATCTTGACGCGGAGCAAAACTCTGCATAAAGAGTATAGTCATTTACTCCATGATTATTTATTGCTGTATTCAGGACTTAGACGGGTGCGAAGTCTCAGATGGCAAGTACATTCACTCTTAAGAAAGCAGACTTACTTCAAAAATGTCCTAAGAGATTCGTGACAACCAAAACGAAATATCTCTCTCTCAGGGAACACAATGGTTCGGCAGGGTATATCCAAAGGCCCATATGATAGGGAGATCAAATGGAATTTTTCTCCTTAGCTTTTAGAACACTGTATCGTCATCCAGGGGCGATCCCTGACCGAAGCATGATTCAAAATTTTTAGCATCGACTAGGCTCCGATCCAAAAGTATTCATAACGTAGGTGTGTACTCTCTTCATACTCTGCTATATCACTCTCACTAGTATATAGACAACCCACCACAAATACCCTCATGGCGAGACCATACGACTAATTAGTAAAGCAACAACACTAACATATATTCGGTTACTCCAACTATATCACTATCGTACGGACATCTATTTGTTCTCTTATAAATAATACTATAAAGTACGGTGAAGACGTTCTTTACTTAAGAAATATTCATCATATCTCTCTGATATGTAAGAATTCGAACTATGACTTGATGGAATTGGACAACAACTCGCTGAATGCTCCTTCCTGATATGGATGTTGTATCTGGCGAGTTATCTGATGAGATACATATAGAAAATGACGTACATAATTAACTTCTCGAAAATTTCATAGCGGAGAGGTTTCTTATGCTTTCTCTGCTTTCTGTATAGTAATGATGAATAGGATCAAGTTTATATACCAGCCGGACTTACAGTCAAAATAACATTTATGCATCTGGCATGTATTAAACTATCATGTGCAAGATAAACCCGGGTATTCTCATGTTAAGGAGCTCGCTCGGTATTTTTACATAGTATTAATTAACGCTCATACAGCAATTACATTAATGATTGTATCTATATATATCCAATTTCGCTTGTGTTATATGACGATGTAACTGTCAAAAGCATAATAAAACTAGAATTTACATCCATTGTAAAAACGTACGTGATGATCCCACACTAAAACAGAAATTAAACAACCAACATACGATTACGCATAGGAGAAAATACATCAGTGTAGCTTACCAATAATTATCATCACAATAACTTCACGACTAAATAATAAGCAGAAATGTCACGATTTAAGATAAATAATGTATCAGACGACATGGAAATATTTTACCCATATATAGACGTCTAGTATGGAAAATTGCCGATCACTGAAGAAGGTTATACGATTTTGTCCCCTTAATGGGTTTGGCTCTCAGTTAATGCTAATCATAATGTTAACTCTTCTACATAAGGTCATAACGATATATCAAGCTCATACAATATCGTTGGGTATCACTCAAATATGAATAAATGTCTAAATAACGGTGATGCTGGCGCGCCTGTGAGATAAGGAACACACTTACACTTAGCTACCTCCAAAGTACACATTACCTCACATACTAAGAATGTCGTCGTTATGCGCTATGACCTGCTCAGAATGCCATGCCTTTCCCTAATGCACTAGCAAACGATCATACGACAAGCTACCCAGAATCATATTGCGCGCTACTCCTCGAACTTGTAACGCTGGTATACAACCAACGCGTGTAACCAAAAAAAACACAGAACGTGTAAAATAAAATGAATATCATTCAAGGAGTTGTTAATTAGACGCTGTTAATCAACGAAAAAGAACTCGTGGGACCTTTTAACATTCGTAGCATTAGCTGAGTATTATATCGCAACTCACTGGGAACTCTGTAACCTCACATCTATTCTCTCAGGAAGATGACATAAGCATTCTGCAGCTACATACATACTATCTCCCATTGTCTAAAACCCACACTCTTAAAACATAAATATATTATGAGCTTTTACATAGAGGCATCTCAAAACCCATATCTCGCTACTAATATAGAGAAAATGTAAGAACCTAAGCAAACATTGACAAATATTCTTGTATCAATTAACAATTCATAATTTTCAACGTTATGTTCCAGACTAACTATAAGATTAATGGTGTTAGGAAAGAACATAGAAGTAATAGATTCCTCTTGAATTTATCGTCAAAGTTAGAGTTTTGGTAAACTAGAGACTCTCGCATCGAGAATAAAATAAGTGTGTTTTTCAAGGTACTCTACTCTCCAGCAGAAGTGCTGAAAACAGAAATAACTTATGAGACTTACAATTATTTAGGAATCTTATTCTCTTAAAGCATTAATTTAATTTTAGTAACTATCTGATTGATGACACAACATATCATGTCAATGCACATCGTACAATATACTATAGATTTTTATTTGATAAAGTTACGGTGATTTACAATGCCTGTGCCAAAACTTTTTTGGAAGGGGAATGATGTGAGCTTTGGACTTATGCAAGATTCGATTTTTTTCAACTTTTCACTGTGTTAACATTTATAATGTTTTAATAAATAAGTTCAACTCACAACACATCACCTGCTAATATGCGTGTTGTATGTTGGCTGTGATGCTAGGTGAAATGCTTTAGATTTCTCTGATAAGCTAACGTGCGGTTTGCTTTTGTGCATTTGCCATGCGTTGATTTGGAGGATTGTTTTAAAGCGAGGCCAACTTACTAAGCGCATAAAAATGTTTGATTGTGTTGCGGATGGTGTGCGAACTAAAGATTCAAAGGAGAAATTTATAAACAGAATTTCTTCGCTCTCTCAATGATAAATTATTACATCATTAAGTTCTACAGCTAAATTCTTTTCAAGCGGCAAAGGATTCCGTACATTTAAATGATAGCCTGTTGGCTATAGTGCGAGATCTATCTATAATTGCAGATCGACGTAAGAGTTCAGTATGGTGGGAAACCCATCATTTTGGGTTTCATGCCCTTTGGTTAGGCTTGTCATTTTGGCGTTACGTAGATTTGAGCGACGGGTAAGCCCCGTTTACTACTGTTGTTGGGTCGATCTACGGACTCAACAGCGGGGTGTTGAGCCGGGTTCAGCAGGGGAGATGCTTCTCCTCCATGGCATCTGATCCTTGCCTGTCGCTTTTGTCGAGGTCCATGTTGCCTAACACTCTATTTTTGTATTATTTTTTTTGATTACTATTGATTACGATATCACTTTTTCTTACTCTCCATTTATGTTATAATCAAGATTGCGCAAACACTCGCACCCCGACACACCATGAGTGGGATCAGGGTGCCAGGAGGAATAAGCATCCCTGTTGACCGTCACACCCGCCGTGATACCCATATCTGATCAAGGTGGAAAGTAAAGCGGAACAATCCGTAGTCAAATCAGTGTGTGAAAAACGGTGATACTAACCAATGGTATGAAACACATCAACGAACAACATTTGACCCACATCAAATGGCTAGGTCATATTGACTAACTAAATTGTAATTTTCATCTATAACGGACCATATATTTAACGAAATGGTGCTTTAAACGTGACTGTAAACCCCTGCAGCAATGTAACTTGTCTGTAAGAACTTGCCTCGATTTTCAAAGCTGCATCATTACACAGAAACAGGCTTTGCGAAATCGAATAAGTTGAGAGAGCATGACACACATATGCAGTGATGGTGAATACACTACAGTAAATATGGTGAAAGTTAACGATGGAGAACTGAAATCGTCCCATTTGTGCATAAAAGATGAGCGGCTAGTTTTCCCCGGTCAATACTCAATAAAATATCAAGCACGAAATTCAACATGGAAACTCTATATGATGTTGATTATTGGTGTTTAACCATGCTTAGAATCTCTGTCACTGATTAATTGACAAGATATATTCAATATGTCAAATCATTTTAAGTACAATATTTTGTCTCAAATTGACACATGATTTATGTACGATTATACATTGATCTCAAATATGTCACCTTATGATTTATGTACCAAAATATGTTCTTCAATTAGTCGCGTATGATGATATACTAGGATTATATCTTGCGCATGCGGTTTTTGGCTTTGATATCTAAATTAACAACACTGTAATGATGTATAAAGCATTTCCTCATATGAATGGCTCACCTGTATATTATCCGTTAAAAAGCGGCTGAAACATTCGAATGAAATAAAACTACGCAAATGTTAATATTAGCGCAACGAGTATTCATTTTACAAAATCTCCAGTGACTGATTATACCTACATTGACAACCAGACTATCTTCTTTATTCTTAAAATTTGCATTTTCAGTTTCATAGTCGATGAATTTTAAATACGGAAGTTTTTTTTAGGTTGTTATTCTTTTATTCAAGTAATGTGTACCTATATATCCAAAGACCGGTTAATTTTCCCATGAGTATGATCCCACACAGGTATAATACATGTAAGAATCCTAGCAACGGTAATGTAAAATTTCATGACTATGCACCTGACTGCAATAATCGATTGATAATTTGTGCTAATCCCTATAACGTCCTGAAAAATTTGTACAAATAGCTTGGCTTTAAAGGACCACATTGAAACGCCATTGACATCGATTATTGTCAATAAGAATTGATAAATCCTGAGCGAGCAATTATAGCAAGTGATGCTACTGTTCTGGAAAACTATGAGAAAGCTAGGATCCCATCCACAGAAAAGAACTGTTCATCTGCTGGCTAATCAATATTCTGAATATGATACGTGTTAAATGAACATATTGGTGTTAATCCACACTGTCAACTGTCAGTTTACGTTACATTATTTAATAGTACATAATATATGTACAATCCTCAGGCTATTTCTTTTGTTTCTATGAACACTCTAAATTATACTGGATTATTTTAACGTGCCTCTTAACCATGTTACAAATTGTCAATAATTAATTTTTCATTCATGTAATACCAATAGCCGCTCTGAGGTTACTATGTACTATGTACTAGCTTGGAAATAACTGATAATTTATCTTTATTTGCATCGGATAAATATTAAACATTTTAATAATAATAGTTAATAGAATATATAATGGTCAAAAGCAATTGATCAACATAACGAAGAAATGCTTCTTGGCCCCAATCCTTTTTTTTGCACTACATTGATCCTTTTATAAAGTTTTACTTTCATGTTTTCGGATTTTGCCAATAGCACTTTTCGTTCGTTTTGAGCTATCACTTGAAGAAATTAACATCATTTGTGGAGGAATGCGCAAAGAAATCTGTGGTGGCATTAAAATTTTTGGTGTTACCAGGGTGCTGTAATATTTTATATTTTTATCTTAAAACCCACTTGATCAGACTCTCTACTTCAAACTAATGGGTGAAAACAAATTGCCATTTAAAAAATTCTGATCAACAAGTAAATGACGTTCAAAGTTTTCTTGAGCTGTCTTCCGAATAGACAATACCATTAAGTGGTTGCAATAGTAATTTACTATTTCCATGGTAATGTAATTAAGACATCTATATTTTTTATTAAATAAACAATTGATTTTGTTATAGCCATAAAAATACCAGTTTAGCTCCTCACATATTAACTTAATAAAACACATTTGATGGTCTTTATTGGGGGATAGTTCAGTGGTAGGAGCGTTCTCTCTTTCAAAATTTATAGGTCGCCGTTGCCGTGCCGTTCAACCTGAATGGACTACAATACCCTTGGAAATGATTAGCTCGTCCTCTAATCGAATCACACGAAGCAAATTCACGGGGTCTTCTGTCCACTAAACTAAGAATAACGAGGTTTCTGTACGGCTGGCTAGGCTCGGCGACACGACTATAAATAAAATATACTTACTCTTGGTATCGTCTCTTCGATGCGCTAAGAATATATTTTTATCCTTCCACCTAGTACAAACTGGATTAGTTTTCTCAGAATTAGGTTGATAATTCTCGATCACCGGTAAATGGTAAGTATATAATGAATCAATTTTCAATGCATTGTCATATATAACGGTTCACCGGTTGGGCAGGCTTCCATCCTCTCTATGATGACTCTATGTACAATTAGTAAGGCTTTATTAGAACACATCAATCGCTAGAGAGAATCTTGCTAATACGAACTCGCACTGGTCATTGCGCTTAGCGGATAGATGTTGATTCTGCAGGTCGGAGACACCGTAGCAGAAGCGAAAGTCTGTATCTATTCTACGTATAGTGGTTATTTGGCTTTAGGAGTATTGCCCATGAAGGGATGAAAATCGGCCTGTAACAATATTGATTATTTCAATTTAATATTAAGATAGCTGGCGAATTTATGTTATTTATTTATAGGTTCGTGTCAACGCAATATGCATATGACTTTAATTAACATTATAAAATATACTCGAATAGCGATATTTTATCGTGAGTGAGCCCTCCTCTGACTTACGAAAATTCGGAGCCACTCTAAGAGCGGATCTAACGAATTTTGCACACGTGCCAGGAGCATTTTTCTTCACACAGCATTCACTTTATCACTTCAAACCAGTTCTGTGGTGTCAAAGCTCGAATGGTTTTCATTTCTAAAAATTAACCATCAAAATCATATAATAAATCCTAATAGCGTTCTATCACAATATCAATATCAATGCACCCACCACACAATATCAATACTAAAGACCTCCTGGCAAGAATAAAACGAGTACAGTAAAAAGTACGAAAATTCGTGAGGATTGTTAGGAGCACAGGCTTGGTGATCCGGAATTCTGGCATTTTTTAAGTCAGTTTTGGCTTTCTCTAAATATGCCAAGGAATGGTCACACCATATGCAGGTGATGGTGGAATATCACTACATAAATATGGGAAGTTAACGATGGAGAAGCTGAAATCGTCCCATTTGTCATAAAGATGAGCGGCTAGTTTTCCGTCAATACTCAATAAAATATCCAAGCACGAATTAGACATGGAAGACTCTATATGATGTTGATATTGGTGTTTAACATGCTTAGAAATCTCTGTCACATGATTAATGTACAAGATATATTTCAGATATGTCAAATCATTTAAGTACAATATTTGTCTCAAATATGACACATGATTTATGTACGAGATATACATTGTATCTCAAATATGTCACATGATTTATGTACAAGATATGTCTCAGATATGTCGCATGATTGATATACAGGATTATATCTGCCATGCGTTTTTGTTTGATATCTTTACACATTGTAATGATAGGCATTTCCTCATGAATGTGCTGCACCTGTATATAATCCAGTAAAAAGGGCTGAACATTCCGAATGAAATAAAACTAGAATGTTAATATTAGCAAAGATATTTCATTTTAGAAAATTCAGGAGGATACAGTATTGACAACAACTATCTTCTTTATTCTTAAAATGCATTCAGTTTCATAGTCATGAATTTTAAATACGGAAGTTTTTTTTTATGGTTGTATCTTTTGATTCAGGTAATGTGTGTATATATCCAAGACCGGTCATACCCATGGTGATCCCTACACAGGTATCTTGAAAGAATGTCCTAGCAACTGGTATGAAATATTTCAGACATCATCCGACTCAATAATCGATGAAATTTGCAAATTATAACGACCGTAAAATTTGTCAAATGCTTGCTTCAAAGGACACTATTGAAACGCCTATGACATCGATTTATTTGTCAATAGATGAAAATCCTGAGCGAGCGAATTATGCAAGTGGATGTACTGTCTGGAACTATGAAGGTCCCATCACAGATAAAGAACTTTCATCTGCTGCTAAGCAAATTCTTGGAATATGATTACGTGTTAAATGAACATATTGTAACAACGTATTCACTGTCCTTACGTCATATTAATTAGAGCAAATTATTGCACCAGGATTGTCTTAGAACACTCTTTACTGGTATTTTACGTGCCCCTTAACCATTTACAAATGTGTCAAATTAAATTTCATGTCATGAAAACAAGCCCAGTTGCTATGTACTATGTTACTAGCTTGAAATACTGATATTTATTTTATTGCAGTGGTAAAATTAGAAATTCATATTAAAATTAAGGATTATCTCCCTCAGGCATAGCTCTGATCCTTCGAAGTATTTGGCCCCAATCTTTTGGCACTACATTGATCGCTTTTATAAAGTTTTACTTTCATGTTTCGGATTTCCAACATTTCGGTTTGAGCATCACTGAAGAAATATAATTTGTCGAAATGCGCATCTGGTGCATAAAAATTGGTACCGTATATGATTTATATTACTTAAAACCACATGCATGTACATTTTCAACGAAGAACAATTGCATTAAAAATATTTGAAGTAATTACTCTTCATTGAAAATGGACATGTATGTGGTTTTAAATAACTTGTTTTCTTGCCATAAAAATACCATTTTTGCCCCAATTACTTAATAAAACATTTGACAGGTCGAGGTAGTTCAGTGGTTAGAGCGTTCGCTTTGCAATCATGAGGTCGTGCCGTGCCAGCGTCAACCGAAGACGTAAAATAGGTAATGATTGCTCCTCCAATCAATCGGCATCTACAAGCAAATATCACGGGTCTTTCGGATATAACCTAAAAAACGGAGGTTCTGTATCATGGTAGGCGGCGACACACTAAAAAACTCTCTCTGGTACGGCCTCGAGCGCTAAGAATAGATTTTGTGTTCCTTCACCTATACAACTGGTGTCTCAAAATGAGGTTGAAATTCTCGACAAGGCGTAAAATGAATATATAATGAATCAGATTTCAAATGCATTGTGCATATAGAATTCATGGCAGGCTTCCATCCTCAATGACTATGTACATTATGTAAGCTGGTGACAACGTAGAGAGAATTTTATCGTCGTCGCACTGGTCATGCGCTGCTAGGATATTTGGTTCTGCAGGTCGTGAGATCAACCGTAGGCAGAAGCGGAAGTCTGTATCTATTCTACGTATAGTGGGTTTATTTGGGCTTTATAATATTTCTTTAATTAGGGCATTTATGTTTGTTTTATAGCTCGTTGCAATATCTATGCTTTAGTAAACATTTAAAATGCAGTGCGTATCTTCTATGACCCTCCTCACGTTACGATTGGTCTAGATGGTCTAGCGGTCTAACGAGCTGGTCACACGTTGCTAGGAGATTTGCTTCCACAGATCGTAAGTTCAACCGCGGGCAAAGGCGGAAGTGGGTGTTCATTCTATAGGAAATGTGAACCATTCAAAATCATTGTATATTTGGGGGGAAATCCTATGATATGGTCGGTTTTTCTATTCACAATATCAATTTGATCAAATCACTCTCTTTTTCATTTCCGACATATATATCAAGTACTAGTAGACCTTTCTCTGCAAGATTAATACTGGTACATGAAAAATTTTAATTTAGATTAATCTTTGTACAATTGGAAATAGAAGAGTTCACACTTGTCAGTCTTTTCCTTGAGAATCTGGTATTAAAGCCCTTGGATCTTTCCTCTGATCTATGTCTATTGATGTTAATGGTGAGCATTCATTGATCACGTGGTCCTTATCGTCCTCGATATGACCATTATGTCTCTCAGACAACGGTGTATATTCGTATTCTCTTTCATATTTTTGAACGTCGACTACTTCCGATAGCAATTCTTCTCTCTGAATCAATCAACATTGATATTTTTATCAAGAACAAAAGTAGACAGTTTCACAAAAAAGTATGGAAGATGCCAATTATTTGTTACAAGAGGTTCCTAAATGATTTTAAAAGTAATGCTTCTTAAATACTAATATTTTATCAATTGAGAATCAGAATTATTACTCCCTGCTTGCCTTTTCAAACGGCACTCCTCCATAGAGCTTCTTTCGGAGCTTCTTGGGTAGAAACGGGAAAAATTGATCAAAAAATGGAAGCATGTACCGAACGTCCACTGTGGCAGGATCGGGGCGACCTGAAAAACACGGAGGAATATTAGAGAGGCAGTAATCAGGTCTAAAAGAATATTTACATGTATTACATAATACAAGGGATTTTATTGTTTCATCAAATATTCAATATTTTTAACTATTTTAGGTGTGCATCTGTCTAAACTAAATAAATAACTTGGGAGCGATCTTTTGGACCCTCGGTCATTAGTTGGTGAATTTCAGACCAGTGTTCTATTGCACAAGCAGCCATGAGGGATTTTGATGTATTGTTGAATATGATGTACGTAACGTAATTACGCTCGCCTCAGGCAACAGAACAGAGAGCTGTTCCCAGTGCCTCAAGAAAAGACGTACGTAACGTAAAGCTGGCCTCGGGCAATAGATTCCTGTAAGCTGTTCCCAGTACCTCAAGAGAAATATTCCAGTCTATTGACTGATCGTATATTAAATAATTATGTAGCAAAGTAATAGCCACAACACTGTTGATAATTTCATTAGTGTAATGCCCTATTGAACAAGAAAACCCACTTCTTCCTGCTTTTGTTACTAAGGAGAGATCAATGCGGTTTTTTTTAAATACACTTCACAGCGACACTTACCAATTATTATACTGGCAATGGAACAAAAGGTGAGTGACACAAGTATTAGAAATCCAGTCAGCCATTGGTACGATAGTGAGTAGAAACGGTCCAAACCTTGTCTGAAAATGTACGTCATTTTTACTGCCAAAATAGGTATTTTCTTTAGTATTACATGCACAACATCTAACGATACAGTAATCGTGATATCAAAGCATTTTAAAGTTATATTGCTTTTGAAAAACATTTATCTGTTATAGTGTGTTAGGAGTATGTTTAGTTATTCAATGCGCCACATGTGTAACTATAAACAAATGTAGCACACAAAATATGTGGTTGAAACACTATCATTTCAAAGTAAATCAAGTTTAAAACTTTCAAATTGTTGAAAACTATCATTATTTACTTTGATTCATTTATGCCACACGAAGAAGTATAGTTCTCCGATGGAAAATGGGCTCACGGCAAGTATGGCCGGACGAAAGAGGATGCTTACTCCTCCTGGGCATCTTACCCCGGCCCACCACTGGTGTATCCAGGGGTGTGTATTTGTTTTTGTATTATGTTCGAGACTTACGAGATGTATCTCTACTCTCTGTCTTTACCTTTTCATAAATCAAAGAGAACAGATGCACACCTGATCCTGCGTTAAATAATCATGGCACCTAATCCTGCCTTCGCTTTTGTCGGAGGTCCGTATTGCCCTACACTCGATTTTGTATATATGGGGTGGGTTTTTTTGGAATATGATTACGTTTAACACATTGTTTACTTCGCCAATTTATATGCAACTAAATTATGAAAACACAAAGCAATTTAAATATCCAACTTAATTTTTTTACTCCGCATAATTTTGATTCAGTTGTAAATTATAACGTTGTTGTGACTTTGAAAGTGTTAAATGTTTCCTTCATATTTCGTTACGTTATGTTCAACTGTCTTTCTAAAGTATGATTGGCAATGTAACCGAAAGTATCAGTACTTCAATATTTCGACTTTCCTCTAAAAGAATACTTGATTTTTGCTTCACATTTTTCCAAAGGCATATTCCTATCTTGATGACGCTTTTACCTCATCTCATTCATACAGAAGACTAAATACAACATCGATGTCGACGATATCGACAATAACGTGACGATGTCGTGTCGATATCGACTTCTCTGTCATAAGATGTTTGCCTTTTGAAATCAAATTCAATGTCCATGTCGACGATATCGACAATAGCCTGACGATATCGTGTCGATATTGATTTCTTGCCAACGTATTATCATAAAATGGTTATCTTTTGGGAACAATTACAATATCGGTTCATCAAATAATTTAGAATATGGGTGTTTGGCGGTTACATATTGTTATCGATATCGTCGATATCGTGTCGATATCGATTCAAAATCCTTTTCCTTATATGGGTGTTTATGACAACATCTTGATGTTGATATCGTCGATATCGAGATTATCGTGTCGATATCGATTCAAAATCCTTTTCCTTATATGGGTGTTTAATGACAACATCTTGATGTTGATATCGTCGATATCGACATTATCGTGTCGATATCGACTGGTGATCGTTTTCCCTATAGGTGTTTGATGGCAAACTCGTTATTTGTCATATAGGAAAACGATTAAAGAGCACGAATTGTTTTCTATGTCTACAAAAAGAAGTCGAAATATCGCCGATTTGGAGAATTCAACATTTTTTTTTAACACAATAAGAATTTTGTTTATGCATTGAACAACTTCTTTGTACTTATATCAGCATGGATCATGATTCTGTATATATGCGATATCGATATTATCGATAACAAGTTGTATCTTTCAAACAACACAACAAAAAACACAATTCGATATTGATACATGTAGCAGGTTATGTCATCAAATAGCCATGAGAAATACAACCATGATTCGACATCGATAGCAAGTTGAAGTCAAACTACCAATAAAACACAATCGTGATTCGATATCGGACACATACGATAGCAAGTTGAAGTCAAACTACCACAAAAATACGATCGTGATTCGATATCGACACGATATCGACGATATCGATAGCAAGTTGAAGTCAAACTACCACAAAAATACGATCGTGCTTCGATATCGACACGATATCGTCGATATCGATAGCAAGTTGAAATCAAATACAACTAAAGCAAAACGATAAAGAATCGATATCGACACGATATCGTTGTCGATAGCAAGATGTAGCCAGGAGGCAATCATAAGAAACATGCACGTTGTAGCCATCTAACATCCATAGAAAATACGATTTAAAGGACACAATTATGATTCTATATCAACACGACATTGTCACTAACATTGTTTGATTATCATAGCCACCAGAAAGTTACTTTTCTGTATCGTTACGATTTCATGTTGTGTTTGACGATATCGTCGATATCGTATCTACATCGTGTCTTGGACATAACTCATCTCATTACACCCAGAACGACAGAAAATATGAGAGGAATGTTTTATACATTGCCACATAGGAGAAAATGTGTAATTGTCTTGGGTATCGGGTTAGCTGTGATCTCGATTCTCACTGCTGCGATTCCAGCTCGTTCCCAGGGATCGGCAAGTGAAAGGGTATAGTGGTTGCCAGCTCCGATACTCAGTTTTCCTCCCACAGTAATGACCCCCAGCGCCTACATCCGCGAGTCAAAGGACCCCCCTCCCCACCCCAAGATTGGAAATAAGGTTCCATGAGCTATCCATATGTATATACCGATTAAGCATTACTGAAAATGAAAACGTACGGTCCCTGGGACACCGCCACACTAACAAACTCCGTGGTTGTCTCCACACCATAGTAATCTGTCCAGGAGGTATTAGACATCATGGTTGTGCTCGCAAATGTCATATTATCCATTAACTCCACGTCATAACATTTGTCCGTTGGACCTGGTGCAAGTCCTGGCGACCGTTTTAGAGTGGTGGAAAAATTCTGTCCGTTTGTAATCCACAAACCGACCACAATAGTTAGCATTGTTCCTATCATGACCCCCTGAAAAATATTTGTATTTATGTGCAACATAAAGTAATTTATACCATCTCGAATAATTATTGTACAACCTGATGTATTTCAACAAAATGATTTCCAAAATTAGTTACTTTAAAATCTTTAGGTTTTGTTATTTATGCATATCAATTTCTTTGTTCCCTTCGCAAAATTGTATATCAATTTCTTTGTTCACTTTTGCCATATTTGTGCGGATGCTGGTTGTATTTTGAAAAAAATTAACCCACCTCCTCCCCAAGCATCCACCTTGTAAAGAAAAGAAAGCTTGTAATAATTTTGGCTTGTATTGTACATTCTTGTTTTCTCAATGAAAATATCTTGCCTTTTTACTTGGCCTGTTTATGCAAGATAGCTCCATCTTCTTTGCAGTTTGTACTTATTATCGTGTGCATGTGTTCATATCCTTAATTGTGGGATATCCTAGTCAAGATATATGTTATGTAAAATCCCAACACAAGTGAGATTATGTGAAGATAGGATATGATGATTTAGGGCATTTGTAATAAATGCTATTTTCAACACAATATGACTTAGTGTTTATTTAGAAAACTTATGCAAAGAATATAGCAGAGGAGACCTAAGGACCCTCTATACACTAACAATTTTTTTTCTTTAGACACTGAGAAAATTAAATCACATTAAGGTGTTAATATCAAGTTTATCTAAGAAGTTTTTTAACCCAGGAAAAATTTCAAAGATATGAAGCATTGATGAAAAGAAATCACCATTGCTCACTTGAATGAAAACAAAACATGCAAATAACTAATCTTTACCTACTGACATGTTACAAATGCTGAACTGATTAAGAATTTTGGTAATACCTACAATATTACTGAGTATTTCAATTTAGATCTAAACACGATAACTCTAATTGCTTAAAATTACCTAGTCTTTTATGTGCAGTGTAGAGAGGGTCCTTAAGGTAGAGGAAACTTAAGGGGTATAGAAAGGATGGTATAATTCATGTTACATATTTTTAAATTCTTAAATCACGATTGCTATCTATTAAACTGATGGAGCCATCATATAATACATTATCAATACACGTACTTGACAATCAAAATTCGATGAGATTTAATTGAAAAATTCTACCTTCTATCAACTTCAATGACAAACCTTTGCATTTCCCCATGGACAGAAAACGGAGAAAAGGAAGAGCCCAGATGCAGGGCCTCCAAAGGCAGCTAGGACACTGAATGTAATCTGTAATGCAGACGCAGTGATTGTATCAAATTCTCACAAGTATATTGATCATCAAATAAAAATTGATATCTAAGGCACATGTATATTCAAGGTCGTAGCGGCTAGTCTAGCCCCTAAACATTTAGGTATATTGAACGCACTGGGTGAATCATATGATGGGCTAGTCTAGCACTTCATTCAAGATCGTAGCGCTACTGAACACTACCTAGCCGTTATAATTTTGCACGCAGCACAAGATTCATAGTTCAAAAATAACAGTGACCATTGACATTTCTTGATGTTTACCTGCGACATTGGACCTTTAATCTTCGCTATTAGAAAGGACACACCAACACAAAGGGCCCCGATTACCACAACTGGCAATATATAATCGTCAACTTATAATTTTGCAATAATATGACATTCAATAAATCCTCTCTTTATAATAGCTTCTCATTAAGTATATGTAACTTAGCTCTAACGGTCATAGATAGTCTAAGAAAATTCGGCAGTGTGTAGATATTGAATTTGGTAGAAACATTTCCAATAACAATACTGGTAACGAATAGAAAAAAAAATATTGACGGGTTAGCATTATGTGTGATGTTGGGAATACTACAACATACAGTGTCAGCAACGTTACAGTTTGGGTTGTACACATTCATGTCAGAAAATAATGGTCATTTTATTAGCATAGGTTCCGTCACTGAATATACATTATGTTGGCCAGTCTTGATATGAAGGCATAAATAACGAACATTGATCAATCTCGCAAGTCCCAAATAGAATACAAAACAAGAGTTGTTTGATCACGGACCCCTAAAAACATCAAAGGTGGGATCAGGTGCTTAGGAGTAAACATCCCCTGTCGACCGGCCACGCCCGCCTTGAGCCCTTTGTCTTGATCAGGTAAATGGAGTAATCCGTAGTCAAGTCAATGTATACAAGCGGCTTAACAATTGCTATGAAACACATCAGACAGCATTTGACCCAATCAAGGACAATGGCAGGCCATACTGACAAAGTAGATCTTGATAACGATAATAGAAATTGCCAAATGCTACCTTTAAACGTGACTGCTGAAACCCCAGCAACTACAACTTGTTTGTAAGTAGCCTGTTTCGATTTTAAAAACTGATCATACGCATAACAAACTCTAGCGTATCTTATAAGTTGAGAGACGTGCACACAATATGCAAGTGATGATGGAATATTGCTACATAAACGTGGGAAGTTGACCATGGAGAAGGTGAATTCGTCCCGTTTGTCAAAAAGTTGAGTAGTTAGTTTGCCGTTAATGTCAATGTTCAATAAAATATCCAAGTACGAAGCAGACATGGAAGTCTTTGTGTTATCTTTTATTTCCAGTTGGCTGAGATATATTGAATTTCAGTGAATCATGTTATGTAGATTTTATTGCTCCTTAAACAGTTTCAGCCAGTTTTATCTTTAGACTCATCTATTTAGTATTAAATTTCTAGTAAAATTTAATTTATCTACAAAAACATACAACATCGAATTCTGAAAATTAAAGACCAATTTTCAACCTCATACACCAAGTCGAGTGTAGGACGACAGGACTTCCGACAAAAGCGAAGGCAGGATCGTGTGCAATGGAGGAGTATCTATCACTTTAGTTTTTAGATGATCCCCAATATCAAGAACAGCTGGTAGAAATTCTTTCATCGCAGACAGTTGTGTTTGATCGTGTTCCTACGCGAGAACAAAATGCAAAAGATGCTATACAATTTCATATATTTCCATTTATACCTATGAAATGAAATTCATTTTAAAAAGCATTTGAATGATTAAACCTAGTAATTTATCTAATACTTATCAAACAATTGTATTTCTTTTAAAGCTTTACCGAGCACTTATTTTGTTGACTTATACACTGTACTTGAAAAAGTTTTCGTTGCGACGTTTTGAAATCACATCAACACACAAGGACAGTGGACTAATATCACTTTCATTTAGACAAAACGGCGTGAAACGGTGTTTAGGGGACAAAGTCACTGTTTGTGAATGGAATTAAAATGCCTTCAAATTAAATTTCCACGTACAGGTATCTTCTGGGATATTATCGGAGGGGAACAATTATGACTTCATCAGTTCCTGCATAACACTTTCAAGAGAAAACAAGGTAGATGTTTTCATATTTCTTACGTCTAAAATAGTTCCAAGGGAAAAAATGTGGCCTATGGAATACTTATTGGTATTTCGGCCTTTGAGCACAAAATTGTCTGTTATGAAAATCTTGCGAAGTTGTGTTATAGCTAAGACTGGCGCCTACTTGTGCACACCGTTCTGACTGAGCATTTTTGCGTGATAAACACTATACACCAATCATTGTTTATGCTTTCGAATCATTAAATATTGTTGAAGAGATTTTTTAAAAGTTTTTATTTTTTTTGTTCACTTCCCCTATATATTTATGAGGCTATATTCCAACATCTCCTGCATATGGTGTCTGTGTATCTCACCTTATTCGATACGCAAGGGCTTGTTCTACGTATAATCAACAGTCACGTTTGAAGACAGCATTTCGCAAATTCTACGGTCGTTCTAACGTTTTAGTTTGCCCGTACAGCCTGCTATTGGGTCAAATGCTTTCTGACGTGTTTCATGACAATTATAAAGCCGTTCTTAACACTGATTTTGACTACGGATCACTCCGTTCACCTGATCAAGATAATGGGCCCATGGCATATATGCCTGGTCGACAGGGGATGCTTACCCTCAAAGGCACTTGATTGCACCCCGCATAGACGATATGACTTCAACTTCTCTCTCCACTGTCAACTATATAAGGAAGCAATATTTCGTTATCACTTGCACAATTATGTTGTTTACGTTTCTGAAATGATTCTATTCACGAGAGCATGTACTGTGCAAGTCGAGGTAATTTACAAAATAATTTTGTGGAGAGTAGAGAGAGAGAGAGATGCGAGAGAGAGAGAGAGGAGAGATAGAGGAGACGGAGAGGAGAGAGAGAGGATGAGAGAGAGAGAGAGAGATTATTTGTTTCACCTGATGACTTTGCTATAAGCGTGATAGATCTCTCTGACAAGTTCTTGAATCTTGGTCTAACGATATCTTCTATAGTTAAAGCTGACAAACTACTCAACCCTGACGACAATGTACTGAAAATAGAATATAATTATTATAGATAATAAAGCTTCACAAAAGTCTGTTTAATTTCGTGTGTAATGATACTGGTTATAGCGTTCTTTTTATAAAAATGATTTGTATATCCTTAGTACATTAATAAAGTCCAGATTCCAGTATCTTATATGACAATCTTTTGTCAGTTAAAGTCAAAGCCAGTCATTAACACCTGTCTAATGATGATTTTGCTGGCTATAAAATGTAAGTTAAACGTAGAGTAGAAATATTTGTAACCTTAACGAGGCGCTGAATAGCGATGCCATGAACAATCCAGCCATACTGGGAAAATCTTTGAAAATTTCTAAAACCATGAATGGCACCACCTGAAATTGGAACAACGAGCTTTTTATCGCCTTGTTCGTGGAGCACCATTCTTTTAAGTGAACACTTTCAGAATTAAAGAGTTGTCTGACCTGGTTTGGGTTGGATATTTTCTTAGACTTGAGAGGATCACATCCAAGAGAGGAAAAATAGGCATATGCAACAGCTCCCTCTAGCGTGGCCAATGTCAGGGTGACGAAGAATGCAGGTCCAGCTAAATATAGCACTCTGTGAGGAAAATTAATTGATGGAGAACAATACGTAGTTTTCATTCATGAATAATTTTTAAATTAAGTTTTGTCCTTTCTGTCCTGATGGTCCTTGACAAGATTTTTTAAATGCCAACATGATTTCATAATTTCTTTAATACACCCTTTCGAAATGGCGCGACATTTATGAAAAGATGAAGATAACGAACAGCGATCAATTACAAAACAGAATACATGTACAAAATAAGAGCTAGGAAACACAGATTCTAAGATACCAGGAGCCTGGGAGAAGTAAGCATCGTCCCCTGTAGACCGGTCAAACCGTCGTGAGCCCATTATGTAGATCAAGTGAACGGGGTAATCCGTTGTCAAAATTAGTGTAGATTTCTAGAACGGCTTATCAATTGCCATGAAACACGTCAGACAGCATTTGACTCAATGACAGGTTGTATTGGCAAACTGAATCGTTAGAACGACCATAGTATCTAAACAATTCCTGTTAAAAAGAGTACTTTGAGGTAAGTTTGGATTAAAATGGTCCTTATCGTTCTTGGAAAAAGGTAAGTATGTGCAAAGTATAGACCGAACAATAGATGGTCATGAAAGCTATTTGAGGTAATGAATAATCTTACATACTCAATCAGTTGAGAGATTTGTACATCACATGCTGATAAAAATGGTATATTGCTAACATAAATACGAGAACCTAACTAACGATGGGGAGGCTTTTAAGTCGAGACAGGTTAATGTCAAACAAGTTGATTTCACAAGGATTTCTGTACTTTCGTCTTAAGGTAGTATGAAACATTCGTCCATATCATAACTAAGTGACGTGTTTCCGCTTGAAACACGGTCTACTTTCGGTTTAACGTTTTAGTCGAGGAAGAAAAAGTATAGGAACCGTACAAAATTAGATTTATCGCTTATATTCGCCTTCAACATTGAACCCGATTATATACCAGTCTTTTCAACTTTTAATGGGATGAAACCACCAAAGAAAATCCCATAGGCTTCCATACTAACCTTTTACCTCCTAGAAAAATATGTAGGCAAATTTTCTCAAAACTGTCCATATCCAGTGGAAGAATGACACTAGTGAACCTCAAATATGTCATAAA
>CAJDSM010000873.1:5272-32040 GCA_903981925.1 Ostrea lurida | reverse complement strand
ATATTTGATATACGGTCGGGTTCAAGTTGGAGGCAAGTATAAGCGATAAGTCTATACGGACCTAGTTTTTAACTTGGATTAATTAGTCAGTGGGGCTAATTTTAAGGGTATCCCAAGCTTTATTCAAATAAACAATTGAAAGTATTTTTAGTATAAAATGCCAAACTCCTCTGATGTCTAGATAATGCCATAGATAACTAGATTTCGAAATTTACTAAATTGTGATCAAAATGTTGCCTTCCTTTTTAATTCCTATACATTCAAGAAAGGTAACTCTTGTTAAAGGATATTTTATTACAAGGTTTTAAAAAAAAAAATCATGTGTTCCTTTCTAAACTTTTAGTCAATTTTTGGTTGAATATTGTTAACATATGTGCTTCTCCATTACATATATTCCAGTAGGTTTTCCTGCCTGAATAATTAAAAAGACGATTTTCTGATATTTTTTTTTCATGTTTCCTCAAAAATAAAATAATAGTACACTAAATAGAATTTTTTTCATTGTCTTCATCTACTATACATTTTGCCTTAACTTTTCAATACAAATAGTTTGTATGTAATGGAAGGGTTAGGACAAAAATGTATTTTTTCCGTTTTTTAAAAACAAATCTAAACAAAAATCCTAAAAATAACAGTTGAAGATATTGTGTGGGCTGTTGCCATCTTTCATCATAATTATGACTGAATTCATAGGCAAAAAAATTGTCAAACGTTTCATTCCACCTTAAGTCTCCATTTCACTAATTATATGGTCTAGTTTGTCAACACAAGCTGTCATCGGATAAAATGTGATTCATACCACTTGGTAGGCTATTATTTACACACTAATTTTGACTGCAGATTACTCCGATTACCTAATCGAGATATAGATGATCACGGCGGTGTGACGATCGACAGGGTATGCTTACTTTTCTTAAGTACCTGCCCCACTTCTGTTTGCATACGGGTCTTTATTTGTCGAACTCTTCATATGAATTCCTTGTAGAGTGTTAAATATGTTTTTGGTTTTTTGTTATCGTCATCTTTTATAACTGTTTTCACCCTAGTTCGCATCTTTACTTAAGACTTCTACATGAAGCATTGGATCAATGTATGTATAATGACAGTTACGAAGGGAACACATATCCTTATAATGTTATAAGATTACTTAAACTTTTTTCAATGTTCAATACATGTGCATATGTCTGTGTGCTATTGGCAATTTAATCCTCTTGATTTCACCATTAACTGAAGGTAATAAGATCACTCACCTATTAGCGTCCTTCTGAGTTGGAGTAGAGACGATTCGCTGCACCGAAGTTTGACCTGTATTTAAGCTCACCATTCGAAGGCAACCACCAACAACAAGACTCCAAAAGGTGTGGCGAATGGTCGGGTCAGGGTTGAAACTATCAAATAGATCAAAGATATATTTGTATGGGCAATGTAAAGCTATAAACGATGAAAGCAATATCAGGTGTAATGTTCAGTGTTCAAGCTATCACCGATCAAAACAACATACATGTAAATGTGGAGTGAGGGTTAAAACTATCAAACACTTAAAGATCCTATGTGTATGTGAGAACTTAACTATAAATCAACAATGATAGCGTTCAATCGAACTTCCAAGATTTTAAGCCAAGTGAGGATATTTTTAACCATACTTGGTATAATCAGTTTTTAGTTAGAAAAAATTCTGATTTGGAGGGGTTTAGTTAGCATGGCGGCTTTCAGATACTAGCTGGCGTATCTTTCAAGAACACAACAAAGATGGTCTTTACGGCCAGAGGGATGGTGATCCCGGAAACGGCGCTCCATATTTCTTTCCATCTTATGGACCATTAATAACGCAATGTACCGGGTTATAATGAAAAGCATGAAACAAGGATAAAAACCATATATATCTTACCTCCTACAAATCTCTAATATAAAGACAAAGATAACGAACAGTGATCAATCTCGGGAGTCCCAAATAAAATACAAAATAAGAGTTGGACAAACACAGCTCCTCGACACAGCAGAGGTGGGATCAGGTGCCTAAGAGAGTAAGCATTCCTGAGACCGGTCACACCCGCCGTGAGCCCATTGTTTTGATCTGGTAAACGGAGTAATCCGTAGTAAAACCAGTGAATGAAAAACGCCTTAACAAATTACCATGAAACACATCAGACAGCATTTGACTCTATGACAGGTCATACTTGCAAACTAGTTCGTTATAATGACCATCCAGTTTGCGAAATGCTGCCTTTAAACGTGACTGTTGATACACCTCCAACAACTAAGTAGACTGCCTCGATAAAAAAATGATCATACGTATAAGGAACTCTTCCGTATCGATAAAGTTGAGAGACATACAAATAACATCCAGGGTATTGGAATAATTAGCTACATAAATATGGGAAGTTGACGGTGGAGAAGCTGAATGCAGACAAGTATTTGTCTTTTCCTGATGATACTTCATTCCACTATCTACTATAACATTTCATTCATTGAACAATGCACGGCCGGAATAGCAAGTATACCAGATTTTTTTGTACAATCGAGATATTTCACCTTTTCCATCGCAAACTTCCCAATATTCCATTATCATCTGCATAGATGGACGTCTTTGAACTGATTATACACGTAAATATTACATATACTACAGTGTTTAAGCCGGACAGGCTACTGACCAATATTAGTAGCTTAATGCAACAGTCTCTCGCTTACAGTCAGTATGTTGCAATATTGTAGTAGTTAAGTAAATAGCAATACAACCTATCATTATGGTCAAATACTGGCCGGCGTATTTATACCCATTATTAAGCCCTTCATTCAAATGAGGATGACTACAGGACCCCCCCCCCCCCCGTTTAGTTTATCGAACGCCAGTCGGATAACTCAGTGTAGAAAAACTTAGCGGTCCTGAGTTTGAGCCGCCTCAAACCTAGAACGTACAAAATAGGGGTGATGTGCTCTTCGTGAACGCTCAGCATTTAGAAGTGAGAGTCGCGGGTCTCTTGGGTATGACCAGAGAAACAAAGGTCCTGTGTCACGGCAGGCGACGGCAAAACGAAAAACTTACACTGCTACGCCCTAAACAGTGACGTTTCAATATGAATAAAAAATTCTCTAAGAATATATGCCACCAAACCGAACACGGGGTGTGTCTGGTGAATAGCGGGTGGTTAGTCCTCTTAGTACTCAATCCCACATTTGGTAAGTCCTGGGGGCGATGTCACATACATATGTACAGCTGTATATACATGTATACTACGGCATACCATCATATATATTATTTTCAAAACCCATGTGTTATATGGGACACCAGTATCTATGCAAAGAAGGAATGTGAGAGGTAAGGCTATTAGTGCCTTAAAAAGCTTATACTTACTCAAACATATTCCAGTCTTCCTGTATTCTTGTTGATTTCAAAGACCTTTGACACACCACCAGCAGCCATCGTTCCCTTTCAGAGACATTATTTAAGAGAATAACTTTTGAATAATCGACGCTAAAAATATAATTCGGAAAATGAGAATTATTTTTAGGTGTACTATTTTATTACAAGGTTTTTGAAAAAAAAAAATCATGTGTTCCTTTCTGACAATTTTTTGCCTATGAATTCAGTCATAATTATGATGAAAGATGGCAACAGCTACACACAATATCTTCAACTGTTTTTTAGGATTTGTTTAGATTTGTTTTTAAAAAACGGAAAAAATACATTTTTGTCCTAACCCTTCCATTACATACAAACTATTTGTATTGAAAAGTTAAGGCAAAATGTTAGTAGATGAAGACAATGAAACAAAATTCTATTTAGTGTACTATTATTTATTTTGAGGAAAACATGAAAAAAAAATATCAGAAAAATCGTCTTTTTATATATCAGGCAGGAAAACCTACTGGAATATATGTAATGGAGAAGCACATATGTTAACAATATTCAACCAAAAATTGACTAAAGTTTAGAAAGAAACACATGATTTTTTTTTTTCAAAAACCTTGTAATAAAATATCCCTTAACAAGAGTTACCTTTCTGAATGTATAGGAATTAAAAAGGAAGGCAACATTTTGATCACCAATTTAGTAAATTTCGAAATCTAGTTATCTATGGCATTATCTAGACATACAGAGGAGTTTGCATTTTATACTAAAAAATACTTTCAATTGTTTATTTGGAATAAAGCTTGGGATACCCTTAAAATTAGCCCCACTGACTAATTAATCCAAGTTAAAACTAGGTCCGTATAGACTTATCGCTTATATTCGCCTCAACATTGAACCCGACCGTATATCAAATATCTATAGGAAATAATGCAAGCATGACGTCAGTGTTTACAAATCA
This sequence comes from Ostrea lurida, assembly GCA_903981925.1. NCBI lineage: Eukaryota > Metazoa > Mollusca > Bivalvia > Ostreida > Ostreidae > Ostrea > Ostrea lurida. The sequence goes on along the minus strand of CAJDSM010000873.1, from coordinate 27,730 downwards.
AACCGGAAAATACCCAACTTCACACATGATCAAAATAAGTTGAAAACATTCATGGACAGTAATTGTTTTTTATTTTAAAGATAAATGAACAAGTATTCATTTGTGTTTCAAAACATAATAGTATTTTAGGAAAAACATTGTAATGTGTCAAAAATATTGAAATAAAGTGCATGGAGGAATGACATTTCATTGGCCCAGGATTTGAGCCCGATCCAGACAAGTTGATATTGACCTATAAAAAGGCATGGGACCATATGTTTTTTTATGACATATTTGAGGTTCACTAGTGTCATTCTTCCACTGGAATTGGACAGTTTTGAAAAAAATTTGCCTACATATTTTTTCTAGGAGGTAAAAAAAGTTAGTATGGAAGCCTATGGGATTTTCTTTGGTGGTTTCATCCCATTAAAAAGTTGAAAAGACTGGTATATATGGTCTAATCGTGTTCAATGTGAAGGCGAAATATAAGCGATAAATCTAAATTTGTACCGGTTCCTATACTTTTCTTCCTCGACTAAAACGTTAAACCGAAAGTAGACCGTGTTTCAAGCGGAAACACGTCACTTAGTTATGATATGGACGAATGTTTCATACTACCTTAAGACGAAAGTACAGAAAATCCTTGTGAAATCAACTTGTTTGACATTAACCTGTCTCGACTTAAAAGCCTCCCCATCGTTAGTTAGGTTCTCGTATTTATGTTAGCAATATACCATTTTTATCAGCATGTGATGTACAAATCTCCAACTGATGAGTATGTAAGATTATTCATACCTCAAATAGCTTTCATGACCATCTATTGTTCGTCATACTTTGCACATACTTACCTTTTTCCAAGAACGATAAGGACCATTTTAATCCAACTTACCTCAAGTACTCTTTTTACAGGAATTGTTTAGATACTATGGTCGTTCTAACGATTCAGTTTGCCAATTACAACCTGTCATTGAGTCAAATGCTGTTCTGACGTGTTTCATGGCAATTGATAAGCCGTTCTAGAAATCTACACTAATTTTGACAAAAGGATTACCCCGTTCACTTGATCTACATAATGGGCTCACGACGGTTTGACCGGTCTACAGGGGACGATGCTTACTTCTCCCAGGCTCCTGGTATCTTAGAATCTGTGTTTCCTAGCTCTTATTTTGTACATGTATTCTGTTTTGTAATTAATCGCTGTTCGTTATCTTCATCTTTTCATAAATGTCGCGCCATTTCGAAAGGGTGTATTAAAGAAATTATGAAATCATGTTGGCATTTAAAAAATCTTGTCAAGGACCATCAGGACAGAAAGGACAAACTTAATTTAAAAAATTATTCATGAATGAAAACTACGTATTGTTTCTCCATCAATTAATTTTCCTCACAGAGTGCTATATTTAGCTGGACCTGCATTCTTCGTCACCCTGACATTGCCACGCTAGAGGGAGCTGTTGCATATGCCTATTTTCCTCTCTTGGATGTGATCCTCTCAAGTCTAAGAAATATCCAACCCAAACCAGGTCAGACAACTCTTTAATTTCTGAAAGTGTTCACTTTAAAGAATGGTGCTCCACCGAACAAGGCGATAAAAAGCTCGTTGTTCCAATTTCAGTGTTGCCATTCATGGTTTTAGAAATTTCAAAGATTTTCCCAGTATGGCTGGATTTTCATGGCATCGCATTCAGCGCCTCGTTAAGGTTACAAATATTTTCTACTCTACGTTTAACTACATTTATAGCCAGCAAAATCATCATTAGACAGGTGTTAATGACTGGCTTGACTTATAACTGACAAAAGATTGTCTATAAGATACTGGAATTGGACTTTATTAATGTACTAGGATATACCAAATATTTTTATAAAAAGAACGCTATAACCTAAGTTTAGATCATGACAATCCTACTAGTAAATCTTTATAAACTACGCAACTCTCTAATTGTGGAAAGCTTTCATTATCTATGTTTTCTAATATATATTATTCTATTTTTCTCCTCAGTAATTGTTATACTTATCGGCTCAGAGGGTTGAGGGATAGTTTGGCAGCCTTGATTAACATGCATATTGTCATTAGCAAAGGGTATGCGTTTAGATCGTTCAGATAATTATTCTTGAAAATAAGAGAAGTGCATATTTCTAAGTTACATGAGCAGATCTTATATCACGTTTAAACATGGTCCTAATTTCAGAGAAGTAGCAATGCATGCGACGACAGAACGTATATGTTCTGTCAACGAAAAATGAAATTCTTTCTCTCTCGTCATCTTATCGTCCTCTCCTCGATCTCGTCTGGCCTCAATGCTGTCAAAAAGATAACCTGATCTTACTCTTTGCGTTCATACGTAACTCTCATCCCAGATATCTCATCGATTCGACGTAATAGCCTCAACTCGATTCTGCAAATTTAATACGCCCAATATATCGATAAATGACATTTCTCGCTCAAAATCATTTTGCTATCTGTGGATATCATCGGCGTAAATAAAACTCGTGCATGAGAAAGTTTCTGGAGCAAGTGATATGTGATGATTGATCCATTCTCTCCAGCGCGTGTAAAAATTTATTTCGCCCGTCGACTCCTTCGACTGGAGTTACGTTTACGGAGACGTTCTCTAAAAAGGAACTATCAAGCTAGGAGGTTTATCTTTACGTAAGCGTTGCATTTTCAGAGAATCGGTAATACTAACTATACTTGAAACTCTCGTGTGCACGAGAGGTAGTAGCTTATTTACCCTGCCATGACACAATATCCTGACTTATCTCTCGCGCATTTTGTCGTAAGGTCCGCTTTTTTGCCCCTACACTTTGTATAGATATATCTTTTGGATTTTGTATATTTATTTAATCGATGTTAACTTCTGAGTGTCCGTGAATTTCTCATTGTGATTGTATGTGTTTTGTGATACGCGAGATATCGTGTGTGGGTGGGAGTGAGGTGAAGTGGGGATGAGGTGTGGGTGGTGTGCGTTGCCGTGTTTCTACGTTTCAGTGAATCGTGTTTTATCGTGATGTTCTTTACTACGTGTTTTTAACGCTCGCATGGATTCGTGTTTTATTGTTTTTCTGTATGGCGTGTCTTCACGTGTGTCGTCGTCCTGTGTCTCTATCGTTGCATTAATGTTTTGGATCGGTGTATATTGTGTGTGTATCGTGGTTTGTTGCTATCGTTTATCATGTCAATAGATTTTAGTGATCGTAACGTGCAGGAACTGTTACTAGTAAACCAAAAAATGAGGTTGAGTGTTATATCAGCAAAATTAAATAATTTATCAAACGGGAGTGAATCTGCATATTCAAGATATAGGAAGAAATATACGTACATGGGGATTAAAAAAAAATTAACTGATGTGTTGGTACCTTGTAAAATTAAGAGTTCGTTATTTCGAAATAATATATAACAACCTTTATCAAAGAAACTGATAGTTCTTTTTAATTTGAAAGAAATCAGTTATGGATTTAGGGGATATGTATTATTTGCTTACAGGTGGGGTTTTGAATAGAGATGAATTCTTAGTTTTATCCCTTTAATATTAGACAGTGAGTATGTGTAAATCTTGTAAAGATGTCTTTGTTATGCTTGTTTACACTGATCAATTAGGATGGGCCTAAGGCAAATTATTATATCATCAAATTTGCACTTTGAAGTAGTTCGTTTACGCACGGAATTGTCTACTTGACCAAAGGATGAAAAAGTTTAATTTCATTTTGTGCAATTACTCAGGAATTATGTTTTAAATATTAAAATAATTAGGGCACCGTTTTTCCAAAAACTTATTATCACGCCTATGAATAAATCAAAAATGCATGATTGCAACTTAAAAATTGCTTAAGATTTAAAATGGTTACTGAAAACTAGAGAGAGCATGGTTGCGGTCCTGTGAACGGAAATCTAAGCTTTAAATAGTGCAAACACTACTTAAATGCTCAAGTGGAAGTTTTCTCCATTGAATACCTTGCTGATGATAACTCAAAGTATTTTTTTTTTCTTGAATATATTCAAGTGAAAAGCAAAAGACTTAATAAACAATAATATTTCATGTCAGTTGATCATCTGATTACAAAATATTCTTTCGCATATTATCCCATTTACATTTTATTATTTTTAAAAGAAACCATTTTGCTCTTCAAACATAACTGGGTGAGATAACTGAAATGAGAAAAACCCTAGCGCTAACGCTTACTCATTATTCTGGATAACATAACTATATATAATTCTAATTGGGTATTTTTAAACCTCAGCGATTATTCCAAATCACTTGCACAATTAATTTGTTGTTCTAACGGGTATTTGTCTTAAAATAGACATTGGGGCAACGCTAAAAAAAAAAATAGCACCAAATAACAGCAAATCTGTGGCCTAAAAATATAAAATCACTATTCCAAATCTCGTATAGTATCGAATAGAAGCAGATTCTTCATTCATAGTAAAGTAATTTGTTACCCATTGTTTCAATGGTATAGCGGAATAGGGGGTAATATGTGGCTCGCTTTTCACAGTACGGGAAACCGCGATAGGAGTTTGTATTAGGTGGGGGACGTTCTCTGTGTGGGAGACTGTGACGGATGAGTAAACGTCTCTGTGATAAGAAGGAGTCCGCGTAGAGAGGGAGAGGACTGAGTCAAGGAATTGTGACAGAAGAGAGCGAAAGGAAAGACTAAGTATAGTATGGTCATTCACGTGGAACGAACTGTAGGCTTCGGTTTAGAAGGACTGATGAAGCTTCCCCAGAAGTCATGATGGTAGCGGATAGAAAGAGAACGAGCAGCGAAGAGAGCAGAGAGACGTTTACTTAGATTCTTTTCAAATCTCTCTTCTAGACACTTTTCTAGTCATTAAAGTATACGAGAAACACCATCATTTAGAAAACACTGAGACTATATCGTTTTACTAGAAATCATATAATTTGATTTATAACGACTCTAGTAGGGATTTTCATGCTTTTTTTTTTTCTCTTTCCTGTAATACTCGAGAAATACATGTATTCTTCTAGTTTATATCTACGCTGGGACAATGAAAACTTTAAACTTGTCGGCTAAAAAGAATTTTATCGCCTGCATGCATATGTCTTTCTATAATGTATACTATGGTTAGAAAAAATGATACTACGTTTTCACAAAATCTCTATTTGTATACATTTCCGTTACTTTCAGATATATCAAGATGATGGCTTAGATTCTCTAAAAGTGTTATTTGATATATAAAGAACTTTCTGATCAATTGGACATAAGTCTGTTTAATTCGTTATGATCCCCGTCACGTTATGCTCTATTGGGCCATTGGTTGATCCACTTTCATTTGTTATGCTCAATGATTTGTGAATTAGAATGTGTGAAAACTGGTAATTAATATGATGGTCGTTTAATGACTACTTTAGTATTAGTAAGAGTTAATCGAAATGATCTCTGGAGTATATTTTTTCCTATCCAATGTGATATTCATAACTATCAGAGGGCACAGACTTCATTAGTGAGTATGGATTATGACTCAAGGCGCTCACCAAAGACAGTTTTCTCCTCGAGAGTTACCATTACTAGTATATACACAGAGATGGTTGACTATATATTGTTAGTGCTGTTGTAACAGCAGGTTAAAGTTCAAAAGCCAGTCATAACACCTGTCTAATGATGATTTTGCTGGCTAGGTTAACAATACGGGACAGTGAGGTAAAGACGCTTGCCAAGCGGGTGATGGACTTTACCGAAAGTAGGAAAGTATTCATAAACTCGCGTAACTGAGGCGCTGAATGCGATGGCCATGAACAAAGTATACACAGCCCGATGATTAGGGAATAAGAAGTACGTACAGCCATGTGAAACAAATTTCTCTCACTACAACTGCACGCTAATGTGCAACAGACTCATGAATCACCATCAGACCAAGGAAATTGTTGAACAGGTAACCACAACGCTTTTTTTACGATCGTGGCTGATATCACAGATTGGTGTTCGCGTTTGAGCGTATATCCCATATATAACAACAATTGTTATCCCGTAATGAAATTACAGAACGGTACAGCCACCTCTTTAAAACTACTGATTATTATTGGAAAATCTTTGTGGTTGGTGCATACACACTTTACTCAGCTTAGCTCTTTTTTATAACAGTAATTCGTCTATGTTCTGCTCTCTATCTTGGTTTTAACACTGTCGTTTTTTTTGCAGGGCGTCTTGGTGACTTATGTGAGCTCTTTCTCGTGTATAGAAAGTTATGATGTGGAGTGTATTCTCGTCTGATTTTCCAATATATAATATGAATAGATAAATAGGCAGATTGATGGCAGTAGTCGAGACAATATATGTTAGTGTCATCTTGCTTCGGCTCCAGACGTTGCCCGCTTCCACTCACGACATATACAGCTCACGTGTTGCAATTGTGGGTTTTCACCGCTCGTACGTGTTCCTTTTGAGTAGTGAGATTACGCAGAAATGCAGTGATACAACAAATACTGGAAATAATGAATACAGGTGTGTATTCTAATTCAGTAGCACTCTGTGATACGGCGGTAAACCTCGTTAGAAATGCATTGGTGAACAGTCTCATGACTGTTTAGATCGTTTCAAAGTTGAAAAACCACAGACTTATAATAGAGCATAAAATATCATCACTGTAAACTTTTTAAAGTTAGGTCTCTAGTGTCTAAGACTTATAAGCTAGTTATCATATGCCACCTATCGACTAAAATTGTCCCTTTCTGCAAGCATATTTTTTAAAAATGTTTGTGTTATCTATTAGGTATTCTTTGCTATTACATAATTTACTCTTTAGGATACCGAACTCTCACAGCGATTATGTTTATCCCGGCGACGAATCTATTTATGAATAACAATAGAAATTTTTATAAAATCATCGATACACGTCAGACTATGCTGCCAGAAATCATGATAATATACAATTTATACGTAGAAATACAAAGTATCAATAAAATAAAGGTCTCATATGGATGTTATAGACACAGGGCCTACACCAGAATACCAAAGGAGCTACTGGGAAGATAGAGTGTTAAAATGATTTAACGATAGGAGTCATCGTGAACCGCGCGTGCCCTCTAGTCATGATAGGACCCCCGCGGGTTGTACTTCCCATTACCCCTTGCGCGATTCCGAGTGCTCTGGCCACTCATTTACAAGTCAGTTAGATGCGAATTAGAGATAAACGCAGCGCCAAACGGTGCTTATGTACACAGTTGTTCTATAGGCACTCGTGGTAGATCTTCTTGGAACGAAAGAGGGATTCCGTAACCTCTGGACCTTTTTGCAAATTGAACCAACAATCGGACAGCTGCCTCTCGAATGTTGTTAATCTACCGACGGGCTTATCAATTGCCCATAGCACACCACGTCAGACATGGAACATTATGATCGATATTGAAACTCATAGCTAATGTCACGCTAGGTCGCAAAAGAATGGGTGAAGTAATTTGTGGCATGATTGGGAGAGTATTAAGCCAGCTAGACACGGGTATCCTCAACTGTAAGTTTACTCTAAACAATATCTCTCTAGTGGTCCTATATACGACATCTTGATCATCTTTGATGGGTAAAATATGTTGTTTGGTGATATAAAAATATTGGAATCCTGATCGGTGTGCTTGTGGAAAAAGTCCCCGGCTTTTCTGGAGTGAAACCCTAGTATCTATGATTGCAATATCAACGCCAGTTAATAGATTGACCATACTGGGCCGAAAGCAATATACATGAACGAGAAAATGCAATTACAGATTGGCGAGTTCTATAGTAATAGCTATTTGAGAGAGTAAACTCGACGTAAATTAACTCTCTGAGTTGTTGGAACGATAGTCATGTTCTCTCTGTGTTGAGCCGGATTGATATGATCCACATCATCGAGGTACTAGTGTAGTTAGAAGAGGATTCGCTGACAGTGCGTGACGGCTATGAGTAATGTTTATACAGAAGATATTTAACAGATACGCTCCTAAACCAGACTTATTAGTGCTCTGCCAATGTGAAATACAGAGAACCCTCAACTATACTGTGTTGGGGGAGGCTTCTATTAAGTCTGAGACAGCCTGTTTCATGTTGTTATAGAATCGAAGAAGTATAGATTTGAGTATTATACACAATAGGGATCTGTATGCCTGCTCCTTTACTGTGACGTTAATATTGAAGAATATGAAGACTTCAAGGAAAACGGGGGTAGTATTGGAAGGAACATTACCGATCCCGGAAGTCCCCCACCACACCTCACTACTCTCACCAACCACCATCACCACTATAACAACCAACAACAATCAACAACTACCCCCAGTGAACGCTGTTATACCGCTTCATGAAAACACCAATGCTAACCATTTCGGCACAAAGACACGACAACTTCTTAACGTTTTTTGAACGCGTTGTCCCAAGCGAGGCTTAAAACGAAACTAAATATTCCTGCTAGTGTCGCACACACAGAATGACAAAAAACGTCTACATTTAGGTTCGTTATATTGCGGACCACTTCTCCATCAAATATACCAAATCCCATATTAATTCCTTTTGTGTAAAACGGCAAAACAGAACTGTGAATGAATGGATCTACATTCCTGTAAGAGAACTCATCGTATAAGCCACGTATCCTTGTATTTCATACTTGTGGTTACATTGACGAGAAATCACCACTCACCCTAAGTGTGAGTAAAATCACATGCAGATAGGCTTCAAAAACATACATACCTGGTTAAACATGATGAACTTACCTTTTTTAGAGATACCTCAGTATGGTAGGCCAAATTTTCTCAGGTAAACACATCTCACAGAATTATATCAATAGATACATGTCGGGTAAGCGGAGAGACCTTGAGCAAATGAACCTATTATGGAAGTTTGGTGTAAAAAGCACATACATTGCGAAGCTGGTAAGAATCTATATTCAAAATAATTATGTGGCCTCCAAATTTAACACAGGAAAAACAATACACAGAGAAATTTTGCTATATTTGATTACTAGCGCGACTTGTGCCTCGTTATCTCATGTGTATGCTACTCAATTGCATTCAACTTGTTCTGAGGTGATAGTCGTCTGAGGCTTATAACAACCACATACACAGGTGTTCACGCAATGAGACAAGGTTCATCCTCTCCAGTACACGCTCTCTTATTTCAAATATTTGTACACAATATTAACTCATAGTGCTTTCTCCGTCAGGACTCGTGAATAGTGGACAGCAGTCTGAGTCGTACTAGTGATTTTGCAATTAGCTACCTAAATGAATGTAACCCTTTGGAGACAATTTCTCATTAAATCCTTATCGCCTTGTTAGCGCAAGAGATTAGCTTTAAATCCGAGAGATTATAACTCGACTCAATCCAAATTCAGAGGCCTTTTTTGCATGTACTTTGGGTGAATTTTGGGAAAACCTCTCCATGGTAGTTGCACTTCGCTTTGGGGAGTATTATTTGTGGCACTCTCTCGGATCGGATAAATATAGACTATGTGTCCTCCTCAATATCTATCCAATCTGAACATGCTACGATGTCTCATCGCATATTACCTTTTTGCCTACTACTTTGAGGTTGACTTGATTTAATCGGTCGGGGCGGATCCACAGTGCCGTGGAGCAATCTTGCTCTTAAATCAGCTCGGGATAGCGCACTAAAGTGCGTGAGTAGCTCGAACCACGATTCCTTCCTACAATCTTCCTGGTTACATTATTAGGTTTCCAAAAAGATAAAGGCCAGAGCGTAAACCAAGTCCACTACAAACATTACGCTCCTTCTGTTCCCACAGACTACAACTGAAACAAACCACCACCGAGCCCTCAAAACTATCTAGAGAGAATTGGAGCACCATTGCATGGATATCACCATATTCCACTGAGAGGCCTTTATTCACACTCAACTTAAATATCAAACTTTAAAAGAGTAAGTATTGTATTAGTGAGAATTGAAATATGTGCCTCTACTATCATATGCCTACTGTGTAGGTTGTTCAATAAGATGAATTGACACATTAGCCATAAACTTTTATACTCTTTCGTAAATAGTTTTTTTACTAAAAAATAATGTGCTCAAAGGATAGTTGTTGCTCATTTTCCTTATATCACAATTACTTTATTTTACATCTCCTTTATACCAGAATGTGCCATAACTCCTTCATTTAATAAAAGGATGTATTTTTTATCTCACAAAGGGGTTTTTGAATAACAAAAGAAAGAAGGATCTCTAGCGACTCGTGCTCCTGTTCTCACTGTGTGCGTAAAGCTATAATTAGTTCTCAACTTTATTTTGCGCTTGTTGTGATTGTATTGTTCCTAACATTGTTATGTGTCCGTTTTCCGCGAGGTGCATACTGGGCCATAGGTTTACTTCGTCCAACAATGCTATAAAGCTCATTATTTCGATCCACGTATAAAGGTGCTGTTTGTTTTCGCTGTGATCAATTAATAAATAAGGGCGACATTATCTGGGACTCACATGTTATCTTTTTAGTGTCGATGTTTTCCTCAAAGAAAGTATAGAGAGTGTAATCCAATAGTACACTAAATAGAAACTTTATTGGCCTATCGATTGTATCTTCGATCTCTAGTACATTTTACGGCAACGGACAATGTATACTTCCTTTTGCGAGAGGTCACGAAATTCTCGGAAGTTGTGGTAGGTAAATGTAATTAGGAACATTCAATGCGTTTCCAGAGGTATATATGATCAGAAAAAAATACTCGCTATTATGTTTATAGCTCCACAGCTAATCTATTATATTTAAAAAAACCAAAAGAATCTAAACAAAAAACTCCAATAAACAGAGTAAACAACAGATCTTAGAACAGGATTATTGTGCTCGCTAGAGGCTGTGCCATCTTTCATTCATAAAATTATTGATAGACAGGCTGAATTCATATTTGTTGCAAAATTAATTTTGTCCCAATTAGCCAAACGTTTCATCTCCCAAGCCTTAGGTCCGCATTTCAGCGTAATGATATGGTTTAGTGTGTGTCAACACAACAGCTGATACAGCATCGGAAGTAAAAATGGTCTATGTAACCAATCATACCACTTGTGTGTGAGGGCTATTAGGTTTCACACGAATAAACCTATGTAAGTCTGGAAACTGTGTCGAGATTACTCCTCCTTAAATTAGTCCTAGCATACCCCTATAGACACGTAGAGCGGAGGGGGTATACACATAGAGAGCTCCTCCAGCACGATCCACGGCTTGTCGGCCTAGGGCGCGCGATGAATTGGTTGTGCGAGGGGACGAAAGCCCCGAAGCAGAGGAGGAGCAGGGCATGGAGATAGTGTCGAGTGGAGCGTGGCAGCCAGTAGCCATAGTACCTTAACCTCCTCCCCCCCCGACTGGTGCCGGCTAACTCTCGGTGTGGAGGAAGACAAATGGAGGATAGCGAGAAGGGAACAGGCAGGCCCGGAATACGGTGACCAGGGAGGTGCAAGACGAGGAACGATGGCATTGCTAGTAGACCGGGTGTTCCTTCCATTAAGGATACAAGGGCGGGGGGAGCCTAAGCACCGGGCTCAAAGGAGGTTAAGACCCTGCTGTCCTGCGCGACACATGGATAGGCAAACACATGGGCGGTGTAGCGGGAAATGTATATTTGAACCACCAGACTAAAGTTCAGTAGGAACAAAACGAATATAGACCATGAACAAGGAGAAGAGATGTTCCAGAAAAATAAATAAATGTAGAGAGGAACTACGGGAATGCGGTGGGAAAAGAAGTTAGGCGCCGACGATAGGCGAGGACAGAAGGGGAAGTCCCCTAGCGATGACGGGAGTCGTTCTGAAAGTTTGGGGGAGGGAGCCCCGAGGAGCCATGACTAAAGGGGTTGGCGGCACGGGCAGACAGGGCGCCCGACTTGCCAAGACCACCGCCCTCGTGGTAGAAATGAGTGAACATTAGAAGCGCCGGAGAACAGACGAAACAGGAACGACAATCAAATACAGGGATGGTGAACGCCCAAGCCGGGTGAAAGGGCCAGCGGATTGAGTAGGGAGAGTTCTAGCAGTAGGGCTTAAGGATGCGTGGGTGCAAGAAGGGATGCGTGTTGAAAGGGGATTTAGTTATGGTTAGTTTGAAGAGAGATAGATAATCGTCATCTGATTTTTTAGTAACTGTTTTGATCCGACTTAGGATGCGGGGACGAAGTTCGTTTACGGATCTAAGACTATTCTACAATGAGAAAGCGCATTTTGAAGAGATTCGAGGAGAAAGGTAAGTAAGGGCATAGATATGTAATAATGATCCAGTTAGAGCGAGAGACCGAAGAGGAGAGAGATGAGAAGACAACATATCCTTTATAATGTTAAAGAATTAGCTTTAAAACTTTTTTCGGAAGAATAGGGATGTGACAAATAGGATGGCAATGTAGCATTGCAAAATAATGATCTGATATGGCTAATTTGGAATACTAATAGTAAAATTCCGCTGATTATATCACCATATAAAAAAACTGATAAAACGTGTCAAAATTAAGTAGGTAGATGCACTCAGCCTATATATTATCTGTGGTCCAATTAGTGTCAGATACGCCATGGTCAATGAGTATTTTGTACCTAAGAGAGTAAAGACGCAGCGACATATCACTAGGCACACAATGTGCCTGCGAGCTCTTGCATCTAGAAATGCCGAAAGGCCTAGCGAGATTTGGTAGACCGGACTTTACGTAGGTATTTAAAAGGACCTCAACTTGCGCATTCGATAAATTGCAGAGGCGGCAATGAACATGGCTGACAGAGACCAGCAGAATCGGGAGACAGAAAAGCTGAGGAACAGACATCACGGGACAAAAAGAGGAAGGAAAGGATAGAAGGGAGGAAAAAAAGGCAGGAATGGTGGTACAATGGGAAACCCATCTCCGCGGGAGAGACGAGGGCGTGTAGGGCAAACAGCAAAATGTTGGTAACACGGTAAGTGGGAATAAAAGGAAAAGGGAAATGGCACTCCGGGGGTGTGCCCAGCCCAAGTCAGGTGTGCTAGAGGTGAAAACTGTGGGATCTCGGCAGTATTAGTGATGATACTACTGGGATATGGACAGGCACAGGGATAGGATGTATTCAGAAAAGTCGATGAAATTAGATGGTGGACAAATAGATTGATGTTAAAATCGATAGATATCGTAAACGCATAGCATAGAGTTCCAGAAGGGGTAATATCACAGATGCGGGTTGTCAAGGTTGTCTCTTAATGAGTGAGGAAGAAATTCGGTAGACAATATTCAAGGATAGCTAATACAACCGGGATAACCGAAGATTATCAATAAGTACTTGAACATAACAGTTTAAAGATTATCATTGTTGGCGTGTAGAATCAAGGATTAGTAGTGTAGTGGGTATGAGAAAAATACTAAACAATCCAATTCTAACTTACGACTTCCTCAAGCAATCGTAGCTTCCAATATAAGAAATCCTAATTGTGAGCTGTGTAGGAGGTTAACGGGTCGTGACTCTGTGGTATTGAGAGAGAGGAACAGACAGGAGGAAGGAAAGCCGACGGGCACAAGCAGCGTGGAGAAAACAGCCAAAGCAGTGCTGGTCTGGTGTAACGGCCAAATTTCGAGGACGGAGAGAGCACTGCTCATAATGCACGTGCATGAAACAGCAAGTAGTAGCGGAAAGAAGAGAAATAAAGGAGAGATCAAGTGCGTTTCTAATTGAAAGCAGAGGCACTGAGAAGGGCGAATAGCATAGGGCTCATCACACACATGTCTGGGGAGGTATTTGTAACATGCCTTACCGGGGTGGTGTGTAGTATCCCAAGGATGGTACAAATCTGTGATTAATTTACGTTAGTGTGCAAAGGCCCGCCTAGGCGGACAGAAACACAGAATGCAACTGATTAAAGGAGTGACACGTCGCTCTGCAATATACAATCCATATTAATAGTAGATGGCGTGTGTATGAAATTGTGGTGTCAGTGCAGAATTACTTACTGGAGATAAAGTTTGGTCCGTCGTCATGGTCTAAACAAGAGCATGTTAGCACAGCCAGACGGATCAGGAGCGTGTAGTGTAAGTGGGCCCCCGGGTGGAGAAGGAGGTAAGTAAAGATTCCGCCGGGTACCCACTTGAGTGGCGTGTAAGAGCTGCCGCAGTAGTGTAAGTTGCATGTGGTATTCCGTCTCGGAGTGAGGCTCCGATCAATAATAACTTTGCGACAGAAATGGCGCCGTGGCCAGTTTGCACAGAGTACAAAAGGGGAACTGGTGTGTCAATAGAGCGCTGTAGCCGCCTCGGTCCAGCATATCTATGTTGCCATGTGGTGATAGTTCCGATGCAACGGGCCCAAAGTGGTTGACAAGGCCTTCTCACCGACAGAGTCTAGTGATGGGACGTTGTGCCATATGATGAAAATAAAGATTCGAGAGTCTAGAGGCGGAAAACAAAGAAAACCAAGCAAACCGCAAAAATAAATATTCATGGTGTATACCATTATTCGGTGGGATTTGCTCTTCTTAGTGCTATGTTAGTAGAGAGTAATCGACTGACGAAGGTGTACGCTCGGGATGCAGACGCATATCAGTGGTGGATCGATGTGCAGGGAAGAACTGGACATATGGAGAATTAAGGCCTGCAGCGATTGGGTATAGACGAAATTTATGATATGTCTAAGATAGCGGTCGAAAAAAAATATGATGAGAAAGAAGAATGGTCAAAGAGTGGTGTATTAGCGCATGCTGAGTATATGCTGTAGCTCGAAAATCCATAAAATCTGTAATTGGTTGTATCTGCCGCCGATGCGGCTAATATGCGTAGGAAGAGAGAAAGAAGGTCCGGAGGTCTCCCAAACTAGGAAGAGTAGCGAGACAGGTGAAGAAACAATCGCGGTCGTGGGCCCTGGCGTGTGACACTGTGTTAGAACGACAAAAGTGGGATGCTTGACGGGTAAAAACATGCCCTAATCAGGACAATGAGTGAGATAGGGCAAAACACGGAGTGACTGGTTAGAGAGAGTCAATCTGAAGGCCGGCGGGCAGTATAATTGGGCGTTCTAAGGACGGACCAGTGGGGAGAGCGAGTACGTATCAAAGTTAAAGGTTGGAGAACACAACAATTGTACGTACCTGTAGGAAGTATAAACCCCCAGGATAAGTAGGGAAGTGTAAGCCCAAGCGTTAATACCGGGTGCTATAACGGCGGCGCGAACTAATGGATATCAACATAACCCGTGTTACCCCTCATAGAGACGGGCAATAAATGACTTAGAGTAGCAATAAGATAGACTGCCATGAAACAGGAGAAACGGGTCGCGAAACAGGAGCTGACAACGGAGGGAGGAGGAAATAAGACCAGCACGAATTAGCAGGTGAAAGTCTTACAGTTTGAAGCGACAACATACTGAAGTTAGATGAAGGCCTATATGAGATGCTAGCTAGGTGTATCGCTTTCAAAAGCTAACATTCTCATAATGTCTCAGCCAAGTGTCGTTTTCTGTTTACCGCAACAGTTTAGCACCGCTCGCGTGGTAATCGCATCATTTAATAGTAAAGCGTTATGAGAAAGAGTACTTAGTTTAGCGCTATTCTGAGCATCACGAGAGCTTTGCATATTTGGCAAAAAGAGATTGTAGGTACTTGTTCCACCGGGATTTCGGCAAATAAAGATACAGACCCTAAAGCGTGGTCTAACAACCCCATTCCAACAATAGGACACGATCCGTTCGTTTATTCTGAACATACCGAATTGTACAAACGGTTTCATCATTCCGTCCAGCGAGTCAAGCGTTAGAACCGGCCAGGACGCGTTTCATGCCGTGTCCGGCTGCACACTCGTTCAGCGTCTCGTACCAAACAAACGACAGCGGAGTATCCGTTATACCAAACCGTGCAGATAAGTTCGTATCACGTGCGGAAATCGTTCCGTTGTCGAGGAAACACCCAGTTCATGCATTAATCAGGCTCGCCCCCTTATGTATCAACTTGACAAGGAAATAGAAAATTTTTTATAATTTGTTCATCACTTGTTTTATAATTATTAGATTGGTTCGTACGTATATGGAATAAAGATTCTTTAAGATGTGAATTGGCAAGCGACATCGATTTCACCCGAAGGAATTAAGCTTAGTTTTATGAAATACAATAGGCCAGGTCGAGATAACGCAATCGGCTCAGAACGCCAATTTGTTTACAATTAGAAAATACCAGAGTTTGATACAGAAGTAGTAGGAATACGGGAAACCAGCTAAAAAAAACTATACTTGATGTATCCTAGAATCAACTCGATTGGATCTGAGTAAAATTGAAAAAATTATTCTTGTATAACGATAAAGTTTAATCTATATATAAACTAGAATCAAGCATATAAACGGGATGACTAAGTCGTGAGTAGTTCATCAAAGAAAGATTAGACGAGAGCGGATCATTTACGAATCTAGCATATGAATCATAACACAAAGTACCAACTCTAGACCATACGAGTCACACAGGTGCGAGTAAAGACCTCTTTCACACCTCTGTTAGCTTCAAGTCACAAAACTAAAGGAAATACTAATTACAACACTCAAATTATAGATATCGTAATTCCTCTGGAGTCCTAAAACATATAATGCTGAAATAGATTGTCCAACCTCCTATCGGAAATGGCTTATAGTTACCTGCTCCTAATCCAATGATGCTTTTCCAACCGATTTACATTTTGAGAATATTGCTTATTGGAAGATATACTACAGACTTCGACCTAAATGAATTGAGAATGTCGTTTTATCCTATTTTTGTACCGACCATGCATACAGAACATCGAAGTTAGAACGCGATTGATTACCTCAATATCATACTACATCAGTCTCTCTCTCATCATACTCGTCTACGCTATCCATCTCAGCTCACCTGCACTTTATCTAGCTCTCTCACTCTCTGCTCTCTACCCTCTCTCTACTCTCTCTCTTCAAGCTCCTCTCTCATCTCACTCTCTCTCTACTCTCATCTTCTCTCGATCTCTCTCCTCCTCTGACCTTAAATCTTGGTATTCTCGACTCCAACTGCTAATGTTATTTCACGTACATATTTTTGCTCTAGATGGTCCAAGCCTTTAGGCTAAAACTCTTACCAGCATGGTTACTACTGACATGAGAAATCTAATTCTTCTTGAGCGCGAAAACCCTATCGAAAATGCCGACGATGAAATTAAACACATGTCTCTTTTAAACACCGCGGCCGTAGCTAATTAAATTTACCTAGATTAGCGACATACAAACCATTCCGATTGAATCGTGAAGATTATAAAGAATTATTAAGAAAAGTAGAGAGAATGAAAATGATTTTAAATATTTTGCGAGAAACAAAAAAATAACACACGCACATGTCTATTTACTACTATGCATTTGGAAAATATTAATACTAATCCGTCTCATGGAAAATAAATATTAAGGCAGTATATATATAATTAACGTCGGTAAACATGAAAAATATCTTTCAGTTGTACAAGTATTGGTCAGTCACTGTGAGCACATCTCGCGTAATAACCAATCTTCCAAATAGAGCGACAATTTGATTCAATATTAACTCGTGAAGAGGTGATATTGATATTAAGACGTTGGAAACCTATTCGACATACAAATTAACCGCACTTCCTTGTATCCAACATACAGATATCACAATAATTATATTTTGCTTATACTATAACGCTATAGAAACTGTATAGAATAGTATGCTGTAGCATTACTGCATTACATGTGTGCTTACTTAATCACGTCCAGTAATTTTGTGAAATTTCGCATTAATAATAATACGTAACACTAGCCAACAAACGGCGCGACTATGCATAACCTCTCCTCCCGTTTAATCTTTCCAACAGTCTTTTTTTATCAATTTGAAATTAGATTGTTAATATGGAAATAAATAATGCCGGTGGAAACAAGATTATTTCTTAATTTGGGTGACCCATTACTATTCTTCACAATTTTAATATATGAATTCATTGCGTTAAAGAATTTTAGAATAATCGCACCCGAAAATTGACCGTGTAATTACCAAGCGTATAGGGCCATCACCTACCATTTGCATGTAAACCATATCACTCATTCACAAAGCTGCAAGCCGCGGCCTACCGTTCCAAAAGCGGATATTCGTTTTCGGGCAAAGCGTTCCGTTACCGTTTAAAAAGGTTATGTTTCATTCCGTTCTAAACCATTCACCTTCCGGCGGACCGATTCATCGTGTCCGGATGTCAAAAGCCGCTCTTACAGCGTTCACGCTACAAATCCGGTTCAGCGGTTCGGTTGCTACATGCCGCTCTAAGCCGATTAATACGTTCCGGGCCAGGTGTGCACGTAAATAGCATCGCATTTAGGCCGTCCTGCTACGTGACCGACATGTCACCGTGGAGCTCTCCATTATGTATGCAAGTATTTTAATAAAAATATGAATGTAAATATTTATTTACTTTGCATAGGTGCTCATTATTTTGTTCATTACTAAAATGCTGTATCATTGAGCTATCTCATTGTAAGTCGAGAACCTACGCGCTTGTGTTTTAAAAATAAATCTGACGATGATAAAATTTTATATATCAATTTAAAAAAGTAGAAAAAAAATATATCACACATAGATGTGTATATTTTAAAAACAAATTGAGATTTGTTAAACTGAAAATAAATTGATAGGCAAAGTGCGGCCCTACGTCGAGCCCAACGACGCATATACGCCCCTATTGCCCCGCCACGATAAGTCACAATTCTGCTTGTAACCCACGAATTAGTACAAATTACAATTAACCATTAAACACTCAACTGTACACTATTAGAGTCTCAATTACTGTACACGAATTAGTCAAATGAGACTACTACACAATTAGAGTCAAAAATTACTGCGAGTACTGATAAACTTGTAGAGTTCAAGATTGATGTACATACGAATAGACCATACACGTACATGATATCAGAGTACATAATTGATTGTAACAAAATTAGAGTCACCTTTTACATTACAGCGATATTAAGAGTCACATCAATACTGTTATAACTGAATCAAGAGACGATATTATTGAGTACAAATTCGTGTACACCAATTAGTCCAAATCTACTGCACCACAATAGAGAAGATATACTGAGAACCAATTAGAGACCAATTAATTGCTTACCACAACTTAGAGTCAAATTTCTAGTACACAAGTTAGTTATAATTACCGTACACGATATGTACAAATTAGCTGTTATCACGATTAGTCAAATTACTGTACACGTAATTTTAAGTTAAGTATTAACGAGTAATAACTAATCTGTGCTACACTCGATATTAGAAGTTTAATACTTAGATTTACCCAGTAACACAATTAGAAGAAATGCTGTACACAATTAGAGTCCAAATTACCGGACACCAATTAGAGTCAAATATTACTCTCCGTCACACGATTAGTTCAAATAACCTGACAGGTATCAAATACTGTACCACGACTAGGATTGTTCACAAATTACGTACACGAATAGAGGCTAAAAATACTGAACACAATTAAGAAGGTGATTACTTTTTACCACGTTAAGTTCAATTACGGAATACGATTAGTCAAATTTCTTACAACGATTAGTCAATTCTGTACACGAATTAGGTTTCAATTACTGCTTATACGATTTAGTCAAAATGTCTGTAGCACGATAATCGCAATATCATGTACACGATATAAATCAAAGTACTGTACGCAGTTAGGAGCGTCAACATACTGTACACTATTGTTAATGCACGAGAGTTAAAGTCAGATACAGAAAATCTGTGCAATGTCCCCGACTACAACCATGACACATGCTAAAATTCATGCTTGTATAACATTTGGAGCGGATCAACATGTGTATAATTTACGTTAATTGAGTTTCTAGATAGGTGATCATGTTCGTATACATCATTCTTTACAGTTGCATTTCGATACGGGCTAGTAGGGTTAAATTAATAACTGAATACAACGGAGTAGGTTTTAACTGGTGTACCATTTATAAATTACTATGGGTCAAACTAAACACAATTGGATAGATGAGTTAACATTTCGAAAAGAGGGCTTGGGGTGGTGCGCCTGTGATCTACACGGCCATGGTTGACGATACCTCAAGGTAGATCTAAGCTATATAAATTCTAAAATAAATTACTTATACAGAGCATACAGATTAATGTCCCGGGAAGAGAAGTTCATCAATGTACGTGGTAAAAATGGAAGAAAAAATTATCGATATTTCTGTTGATACCCACTAAGTACTGTGTGAGACTGGCATCGCTTGTAATTATGGCGACAATCCCAGCCTGTCATATGGTGCCCACTCATCACAGATAAAATGAGAAACGCAATTAAGAAGAATGCTAGTACAACATCTACTATGTCGAACCCGCTATCGACTCAAAATCTCAATCATCGGAAGATTAATGGGATATTCTATTTGCAAAAAAATTATATCCCAGAAACTCTAGGCTTGACCGCTTTCATGGGAACTCCACGCTTGAAGGACCGCGATTGAGTGTGAGATTCCCTCTTCTAACACAATCCACTGATCTAAACACGCACCATGAAGTCACTATTCAATAAAGGGCTTTGATGAGAAACAGTACAGTACGATAAACATTTTAATAAAACTATCGTGTGAGAGAGTAATGGAAGAAAGCATTCATGTACACGTGACGGTCATAAATACACAAACCAATTGTTTAGCTATTTTTAAAACACAACCTTTTGAGCGATACGGTATCCACTTGACCTGTCCAAATGTGATTTATCGGCTAAACATTTCGACGATCGTAAGCATGGAAGTACCATGGCTGTTGACGTGTGGTTGAAAAATACCAATATACTACACAAGGACTCAATATAGTAGGTTAAAGTTGAATTTTAAAAATATTCAATCTATATTGTTTTTTTCACGAATCTCGCTCATACAGTACTCGTTCTTCTTTACTTTCTAGAGTGTGCGAATGTTAAGAAATTGAAGCGCTGTTCAAAGATACATGCAGTTCCTTGTAACATGACCCTTGCTTTTCCAAACTCACTGATTGTAATATTCTTCATATCGATGAATTCGAAAATGAATACATTGTTATTCTGAGAGTAGAAAATTTTGTTGTATTACAGAGTGTTACGAACTAGAAGATGGATGAGAATTTAGGCGTTTTGTGGTTAAATCACTGTAACTAGGTAGAACAACATTAGCGGCGTTGTACGATTTTGGAAGGCTAACGAAATCAGTCGTTTTTATTTCGGTAACCACATACAATAATATTGACACGGAGTGTACGGCTTAGATGCGAACCAAGCGGCTAAATATCAAGATGAACCTGTCTGATATCTTCAGCACAATCATTATGTTCAAACGAGAGTTTAAACAATGCGGTTAGATAGTCTGCAATGCAAAAGTAAAGCATGGAAAAGGATATGAAATTATTAACTACAAAAGAGTTACAAAAATTAAGTCAAAGAAAAATGTGTGAGATCCGATACTCTTTACTCTTGTGATACTGATCATTCCACATTTCTACGCTATGAAGTACAACATGTCATCTGTGGCAGGAACGAATGAAGAGATGAGTATAAATTACTGCTAGTATGTGATGCGTCAACTCTCTCTCTCTCTCCTCTCTCTCCTCTCTCGCTACATCTCTCCTCTCTACTCTCTCTCTCTTCTCTCTCTGCTCTCAAACTCAATATCAACTGACTGGGAGAACAAATACGGCATTGTCAAATTTATCGGAACAAAAGTTTATAGCTTCATGAAATCGGGTAGGACAGAAAATCCACAGAAAATTAAAAGTCACGGAAAATAAATCACAAAGTTAGGTAGGAGTGAAAAGACACGAAATAAAGGGTCACAAAAACACACAGAGTTCACTAGGAAAAAAGTTGACTACGAACCAAAGTATGTTTTTTCAATCCTAGTTTTTAACAATTTATCGATTATAAAATATTTGTATAGGTAGATGGGATCTGATGGAAGAACATATTATAAACATAGTACCCGTATAAATAGACACACTACTTGTTGTTTTGTTTTTTAGAACATCACTTATTATATATTGCATGTTCACTAGCATCAAATTTATTATATAGTAAAAGTCAACTGGAGTTCAATCTGAGTTATATAAGTATCATATAAATTTGTAACATACCCGCTCCTTAAATTATCCTCAAAAACCATTATAGCTGTTGCTAAACCAGATTCATCTCTATCCAGTATAACAGATTTAAATATTCCCATATTAGTATACAAGACAATGCTTTTTGTGATGCATAGTAATAAAAGTCTAAATGGAAAATATTGGGTTAATTAATTGAAAAGCTACTTTGGTGGGGGGCAAATAAGACCACCGAGTTTGTTGACTACCATTTTAATCATTCAAATTGCTATCCCTTCGACTGCGAAAACTCGCTAACTAGAGGTTTTGGTCTTAAATAAGGTATAATTTTTCAGGTACATATGCGCAGTGACTACATATAGCGCGCAAAAGTGCAAAACTACACAATGCTCACTTTCTAGTTCCTGCCTACATCCTGGGACCTTTTAATGCCTTGTAGCACGTTCGGTCCCTTCGTGGATTCTCGTGACTCCCTGTGGACTGTGCGGTCC
>CAJDSM010000872.1:459-32582 GCA_903981925.1 Ostrea lurida | reverse complement strand
TAAAGATAATTTTACTTAAAATGTATGGTACTGTAATTGATTAAGGATATTATGCTATTACTGTACTGTATTGAGAATATTGTGCTATTATGTAACTTATTGAGGACATAATTGTGTTATTACTGTAACATATTGAAGGATACTGTGCTATTACTGTAACTTATTGAGGATATTGTGCTATTACTGTACCTTATTGAGAATATTGTGCTATTACTGTAACTTATTGAGGATATGTGCTATTATTATAACTTATATAGGATATTGTGCTGTTTACTTATTGAGGATATTGTGCATTAATTATAACTTATTGAGGATATTGCTGTTTACTTATTGAGGATATGTGCTCATTACTATTATAACTTATTGAGATATTGTGCTGTTTACTTATTGAGGATACTGTGCTATTACTTTAACTTATTGAGGATAGTGTGCTATTACTGTAATTTATAAGATATTTCTATCACTCAGGCTCGAAATTCACTTATCACACAACTGTACTGTTTCCGAGTTCAATACACGGGTTCGAAAAAGATATGAACTCATAGCTGAGGTTCATAAGAATGCAAATAGGTAGGTCAATCACGGGGTCAATCAATCTGCGCTACGTAAAGAAAACTGCACATCAGCCTTCGAAACTGTAAACTTTGACCGTAAAAGACATTGTTTTGTCACCGAAGTTATTCCAGGACATTTTGTGTCTTTTATGAAGTGAAAATAAGTGTAACAGAATTTCCAGCTTCTTTAAACCATGACGTTGCAGACGACGCCACAATTAAATTGACAACGTCAAACAATAACAAAGCGAAAAATTCGGGTTGAAATAGAAAGTAAATGAAAATATGCCTTTAATGATCGTTGTGTGATAACTAAGAATCTTAAACTCGTGCTTATGGCATATGAAATTCGTTACCGGATAAATATTTCCCTCGCCAAGGCTCGGGAAATATTAAATCCGATAACTCATTCATATGCCATAAGCACTCATTCAAGATCCTGTATATATAAAACTCGCAAAATGCGAGTTGAAATATCTAATTTGCGAGTTAAGAATTTGAACTCGCAAAAAATTGCGAGTTAATTTTTTCCCAGAAAACCCTGTTCCTTTCCAGTTTTGTCTATTAGTTTTTGAGAAACGTTGTTAAATGCCTGAATTTAACATGACACTGTACAAGTCTCTGTACATAAAAGTTAAACAATAAACACATCTAAGCTTCTTTCAAGTTTTTAATCAGTTACGGGTCCGTATTTTGTGTCATTTCAGATTGAAAAATCAAACACATGATGTCATCTGAAATTAAGATTTTAAGCTTTAGTTTTTAAATTGCGAGCAGTCTTTGGAAATTATGAGTACTAGCAATTAATTGCGAGTTGCAAAAATTGGGAGTTTNCATCTGAAATTAAGATTTTAAGCTTTAGTTGTTAAATTGCANATTGAGGATATTGTGCTATTACTGTAACTTACTGACTACTGAGGACATTGTGCTATTACTGTAACTTATTAAGGATATTGTGCCATTACTGTAACTTATTAAAGATATTGTGCTATTATCCTGATAACAATATTCAGTACGTATTTAAGAACAATGTATTTTTAAACTATACAATTCCATATCTACCTCTCCAGCTGTTAATGCCCTGTCTATTGAATCCATAGCTGAGCATTCTTGTATCTGAAATCATTGACAATTATGAATGAGGACTATATTTAATTTATAATTGATGTACTAAAACACCAAAAGGAGGGCATTTAGAAATATGCATCATCTAATCTCAGTGAGATTCATCGAGGTTAAATCGCCTCTTCCTAAGAAGAATCATCTAGACTAGAGCTTGCATCATTTACAGCAGGTGCAAATACCTTTACATTTACGTAAATCTAATTCACAATAATAAATTCCTTAAATCAAATTCTAAACTTATACTTTCTTTGGTTTGTTAAACGGAATATGAAGCCACAAAAAGTGCAGAACATACCGGGTAACCTGTATTTATTTCGAATTTCCTACCCTATGCTAATTTTGATTAGATCGTACGCGATTGATTCATAAACATGTTTTAGATAAATGCTGTTAAATTAAGATTATTATATGTGATTTACTTCAAAAATATATTTCATATAGGGCAACACAAAAATTTAGAATAAAAAGAGAAATATATCGCTGGTTCTTTGCTTCTTTTGGTTTTGGTAAATAGTTGTACGAGATAACAAGAAAGGACAATCACCTATCGGCACTTCTCGGATGATTACCATACGTGAATTACGGAATCACGCGAAAAGTTTCGAGTGCACAAATCACAAGAAAGTCATGTGGTACTTAGCATGAAATTGATCACATGACACAGCAATGGCAGCGACCATGAACATACAATTCCTGTCCGTAGTTTTATTTGCAGGGTTTTGTATCGCTGTATTTGGACAATGGCCAATTCCGTATAGGTAGGTAGCGTGATTGGAATGCACAACGGTAATGGGGAGAGCGACATGCAATCAGGCATCAGAACTTTTGCAATGTGCTTTTCGTTCTCCGGTCCGGGAGATTTTAGTTTGCTTCTCATTCAGCAGGTTGGGGACACTTCCCCTTAAGTGAGATCTCGCTAAAACGCGATTATTCCTCATCAGCGATAACAATATATCCCGTTCAACCGAGAAAAACACTGAGGAATTTACATATTTGTACCTAAATAAAATCATTCTTTCCTAGTTGGACATTTCATCTTTGGTCACCCTATCATGTAAATGTATGTACTGTGCGTGCTGGGTCCATGGAATTCCCAGAAACACCAGATAGATACTCAAAACACTACAGAAAGTACAAAAAATACCAATATATCATTAAAATACACTGACATATACATACATTCATATGAAACGTTCAGCCGACTTTAATTGCAGGGGCCAGATAGCTCAGTTGTTAGAGCACCAGACTAGAGATTCAGGGGGCCTGGGTTAAAATCCCAGCCAGGTCTGTTGCATTTTCTCCCTTCCTGTTACATTTAGTGCCATTGACCTGCAGTTTGACCACCTCTGGACTTGCTGGTGAAAGTCCTGCCAGGGGTAGTAAGAACTTGGGTTGATAGTCGTCGAGGATGAAGACACTAAATAAGGAGCGAGGGGTGTAGCGGTCAGCTGGGTTCCATCTCCGGTTGCCAGTTAGCTCAATTGGTAGAGCATATGACTAGAGATTCAGGGGGCTTGGGTTCAATTCCTGGTTTGGTCCATTGCATGTTCTCCCTTCCTGTTACAAATAGAGCTATAACCACCCCTGGAATTGCAGGTGATAGTCCTGCCAGGGGCTAAGAAATTTGGGTTGTTGGTAGTTACAAAAGTTTGACAGCATGTACGTTACTTTCAACATGCTGTCACGCCAACAAGCAGCACGCCTTTGCACTGACACAATGTTACAAAAACTCACCTTTGCACAGACAAGCAATACTCCTTCATGCTGATGCAACTGTACACAACTCGCCTTCACGCTGACAAGCAACTCGCCATCATGCAACACAACTTTACCTAACTCACCTTCATGGTAATGCATCTTTACAAGTAAAGTTGTACATGTTAACTATTATAAAGCACGTTGCATGTACTAGGCCATTATCGGAAACCTACGGTCGGGTGCACTTCTTTTAAGTGCAACCGACTGTGTGTTTCCGACAATTAAAGCCTGTCAGCGTGAAGGTGTAAAGTTGCGTCAGCACGGAAGTGAGTCATGTAAAATTGTGTTAGCAGGAAGGCGTGTTTCTTGTTGGCATGACTTTGTATTGAAAGCAACACGCTTTTTCAACTGGTCTATCTGGACACCATACTTATAAGATGTTGACTGGTAGAATTTTATTGGGAAGAAACAGTGTTCAAAACTAATGAAAATATGAAGTTGAGAATAAAATAAGGATAGGTTATAATTCATTATGAATATGATAAAACTGTAGAATTACTCATCATGTAGTCAGATTTCATGTTTTACAGGGTCGTCATGCATTGTACCGTAATACACATTTACACAGGTTTTATAGTGCACTAACTGTTCTATGGTGAATAATGTATTAATGATACAATATTAAGGTAGAAAAGGCTATCATGAATATAAATTTTCAAATTTTTCAGGCGTTTTAAGTACAGACCAATTTCAAACAACTTCTGCCAAGCAGGAGTGATTCCATTTTGTCCGACGGGGGAGATAGCACGTTCCATGCCAAAATTTAAAGCAGATGACAAAGTCAACATATATGCACTTAAAAAACCAGTGTGGCAGTTCAAGTTTGGAAACCTTCTTGGGAAATTTGTGAGTAAAAATAACGAATATCTATAGTCTTACTTTTGATATCAGTATGACAGTTTTATCATCTGTATAAAATTTCTGTAAATGTTGCAAAATGGTTCATCTATATTATATAGAGTATCTATCCTAAGAATATTTTAAACAGTGTGTTTCGGAGGACTTTATTCGTTTGTTGAAGAGTTAAATGACATCTTGATTTTTCACTCCTTCTATTTGTAGGGTATTGTATGTCTTTTGCTGGAAAGCAGTTCACAAATGAGCAATTTTACCATGAAAGACTGAAATTTCTTTGCAGCATATTATGCATGATGCTATTGGAATCAGTAATCTCAACACGGGCCAAAATTACACGATGGAATGGTACGAGTTATTTCAGCTCTTTAACTGCACATTCCCCCATGTTGTGAATGAGACGCTTCTGTGGTGCAATCAGGGAGCATCATGTATCTATGATGGCGTTGAAGACAAACTCTGGCAGCAGAATGGAACACTGGATCTTGTTGCCACAACTACTGGTAATGTGGCAAGTTTTTGTGCAATGACTTTAATGTTTAATGACTGTCAACAAGGAAATCTTCATTTTGTGTTATTTTTAGGGCCAAGCATCAACAGATGCGGTGCCCTATAGTTTTCACTTTGTCCGTCTAGCTGTCCACCTGTCCATCAACACTAAAACTCAAAACCTATACATTGTACATAGCTGAAATTTTGCACTCTTGTATTTCACCATATGCAGATGTGCACATTGAAATTTGTTTTTAAAGGGACCAATATTTTTGGAAATAACTTAATTTTTCCATGAAAATTCACAGATTTTGAAAATCCTACTTTATTTTCAATACAAGATCAGCTGTTTTGTTACAAAATAAATCAACATTGCATATTAAGTAACATCCAAGCATTAAGTTATCCTGCTGGAATTTCTGCTCTATTTATGATTGTTTTCAGGCTATGTGTTCAACCAGTTTGCAGAATGGGTTTTGTGGGACAACACCACTGGACTCTATTATGAAACTTGGACAGTGAGAGACAAGCCTGGTATGTCTTTGATAAATGTCAGATAACACCCTGTACAAATGTACTTTGAGCCATAAAAT
Source organism: Ostrea lurida (assembly GCA_903981925.1). NCBI lineage: Eukaryota > Metazoa > Mollusca > Bivalvia > Ostreida > Ostreidae > Ostrea > Ostrea lurida. The sequence goes on along the minus strand of CAJDSM010000872.1, from coordinate 27,205 downwards.
TCCTCAATGTGTTTTAATATGATGTCACGATATGCATTTTTATGCCCCTGCTATGGATTGGTCCGGCCATTTTGTATTACTCCAATTCCATCCATCAGTCTGTCATTCTTTCCAATCTTTTTACTGTGCTTTTTGATATTAAAATAGTTGATATATATATTAATCTTCATTTTGATAATTTTCAGATTACATTAGAATTTCGATTGACATATTTTCACTTTTAGTTTTCCTGCTTTTATATGCTGTGCTTGTAGAACATGAATTGAATTTTTGTATGTATTTTTATATTGATGAATTGATGAAGTTTGAGTTTTATTGACGCTTTTCACTTCAGAGTTATTGCCCTTAGACTTAATTTGTAGTACACTTTTAATGATGTTCTTTTAGGTGACCTTTTAAGCAAATTTACATGATATATATCATTGATATAAAATGTCATTTTATTGTTGCCTTGGACATTGTAATGTAGTGTTGTTGTAAATGAATACAGCCCTGTACATGTAACAGAGACTGGTTATGCCTCTGCTGAGAATCCAACCCATGACCTCAGGTATGGCAGTCCAGTGCTCTGCCGATCAAGCTAAAGAGATAACCCAATATCCAGAGCTAGAAGAAAGGTTATGCACTTAACACTACCACATTATCCCCCTCCAGAGATATCCAAGAGGTGTCATGACCTCCAGGAGTGCCAGCGCCTGTGGGGCAAAACTCTGAGGACAAATTTTCTCACCTGTTAGAGATTACACGGGTCCCAACATGGACCCTGAATGTAGCAGAAACTCATCTATGCCTCTGTAGAGACTCAAAAGTGGGACCACTGGCATGACAGCCCAGTGGTCAGCCAGTCGAGCTTAAAGTTTAACTCACTATAGCCGGAGCTAGTAAAAGGGCCATGTATCTAACACTGCCACATTTATAAAATCTTTAATTAGTCAATGGATAATTTTTCTGCAGCCAAAGAACATCTTCAGTGTGTGTTAGAAATGAAGTACAGTTAAACATCGTTATCTCAAATTCAGTGGGACTGAGAAAAAACTTCGAGATATCTGAGGATTTGAGATATCAAGGGTAATATACTTAAGAGAATTAGTGGTTGAGACTTCAGTCACTTTGACATGGTATTCGAGACAGTGTTCTCCCCAGGCCCTTTTAGCGCTGTATTTTACAGCGCTATTGAGTTTCAGCACTGTGCTATCACTACCAGTGCTCTGCTATAAGCTACCAGCACTTTCTTATAAAGATCAATTAGATTGTGTATTGTGATGGTTAAATATCTTGTAAGAAGCCATGCCTGAGTGTCAATGTCAAAGATTTTTCACCCCATAGCACATTTTATGTTGCAATTAATCATGTAAGCAGTTACAGCAATATTAAAAAATGTTATCAATGAATGCTTCAATATAAACATAAAAACATTAAACCGCAGCGACGCGTTTCACAACAAACTCTAATAAGGTTGTGCCGCGCGCTCTAAATACAGCGCTATCAAAAAATCCTGGGGAGAACACTGCGAGATATCATGAAGTTCAATTGTAATCAGTATGTTATTTATTCATCATGTCGACCATTCACTTCCATGTGTTTAGAAACTCTTAATGTAATTCATGTTTTCCATGCAGTTGATTGATATACATATATATTGACTTAAGGATTTCCTGTCTGTTTCAGATGGAAGCCTATGGTTCGATTCCTTCGACTGTGCCAGTTGGGTTCTTCGAGCCTTTAAAGAATTTGGGAACCTTGGAGTAAAATTCAACCACAGTGTAAAATTAAACTACACCCGCATAAACCTGTACTCCGATACGCCTAAATACCTTGGAAATGCATCAGTTGTGTTTGCCAACAAAACTCTGAAGAAAGACGTAATGAAATTCTACTCAAAATTTCAAGCCCACGTAGCTGGCCCACTTCTGATAGAACATTTGATCTCTGCTCTGGAGGAAATATTTATTGATAACAAATTTTATTTCTTTTATAATGAGGAGTATTGGCTTCTTCCAATGAAACCTCCTCATGTTAAATTAACATATGAAGAAATACCTCTGCCATGATTGTAACTTTGATTTGTGTCTACCACAAGAAGGGACTCCTAAGTTGGATATACATTTTAGTTTTTACTCATATATTGAGATTATTTAATGTGTTTTACAATAATTACAAATATCTTTAATACTCAGTCTGTTTGAATATGCATATACATTTTGTACATGCAGATAATGCAATACTATGATCAACAGTCTGACATGGAAAGTTTCTGTAGAGGATTAGTGGTCAATGTCGTGGCAGATGAGAAACATAGAAATAACAGATAAAGCACCAACACAATATGTAGATGCAGCAGCAAATTTGATTTTAGGGGGAGGGAACCAGTTTAGGATGGTGGGTGTTTCAAATGAATTGACCTTGTTGGATGTTTCTTAGTAGTAAGTTATAGGTCCTATGGATAACGTAACGTATTTATAACTAAAGTACATATATCATTAAAATGTATATTTTGTATTATATGTTATATTATCCTAGTGAACCATCAATAAGGAAAGTTTTATGAAATTTTGGATCAAACCTCATACGTACATCTTTTAAAATTAGTAAATGTATATCTATTTATAGATACTGAGTTGAACCAGCATTTGTGTTTTATTGAAATAACGTTTTCTTGTATAATTTTGTTATTTTATACTCATGAATGGTTCTTGGGGCATTTGTAACTTGGTTTGTGTTCAATCTATTAAAGACAAGAAATGTGTTTTAAGAAAATGACTATAGTTTAACATGATTAATTACATGTAAATCAAATGTCAAAATGAGAATTATTGTACGTGTATACATATATAACCAAGTTTAGGACAGTTTGCACATTAAAAAAACGCAATGCAGATTATAAAGCGCAAACTATCCCAAATTTATCAATTCAAATATTTTATCATGCATCACAATATTGTTATAAAAACGTATGGAAAATATGCATATCAGGTCATTGATGGTGTGGCTCAATACAAACCATTATGTATTTATATATCAGCTACTTAGATGAATGTTGATTAGCCATTGAAGTTGCATGTTGACTAAGATTGAATTATTTAATTACTCCAGCTGTGATATTGATGTTTAACTATATTTTACTATACTGTTGATTATTGAACTAATTGTTAAAATTAAAAAGAAAATAGATTTGACAGTTTAATTATTATTATTTTATATGCCTCTATTTAGATGGGGCATATTATGTTATGGCATTATATTAATTGTCCCGCCTCCGTCCATGATAGTTTGTCCAGGCCATAACTTCTGACCCCTCTGATAGTTTGAACAATATTTCACAGAATTGTTGCTCTGGACCCAAGGAAGTGTCATGACCTTTAGCAAAGGTCAAGATCACAATGCACATAGTGATTTTAACATATTGTCTGGGCCAGAACTATTTACCGAGTGCATGTATTGGAATATTTCACAGAATTGTTACCATTGACCCAAGGAAGTGTCATGACCTTGAGCCAATGTCACTGGTCAAAATGCACATATGGTTTTGACATTTTTCTAGCCATAACTTTTCAATGAGTGCATGGGTTTGATTAATATTGCCTTCTTTATTTTATATACATGTATATTATTTCCGTTAAAATCACATTCTGGACACAAGGAGAGGTGTGTCTACCAAAACAATGAAATTTACTGGTCAGAAAGTTTGGTGCAAAGGTGGGGGATATGAAATGAAAATACATTCTTTCTTTCTTCTCTGTTTGTGGACATAAAACTTAATTGAAACAAGAGGCCCACAGGCCTTAACGGTCCCTGAGTTATCCCATAGACAAAAGGGAGTCTCATATTTGCCATTTCTGTAAGGTCATCAATACAAGAGTATATTTATTCACTGTTAATAATCTTCAATATGTGCATGCATAGATTCCTATGTCATATACAAGACAGGATTATCTTTCCTTCTCACACGATTGTTCAAGACATTTTAATGAAGATACCATATTAATATTATTTTCGTGAACGTATTTTGTTTGGGTTATAGTGCTGTGTATAGATTGTTGATAGTTCACGTGGCAGGGTCGTAATATATAGTAATCACGTGTTTTGTTAGGTCACTCTACAGCTGTTTAGAACGTAGAAATCAGGTTGCAGTGATGTATATGGAACCAGTAAAAACCATTTGTTTTACTAGATTTATATACGATGCTACGTATAAATCGTGTGGATATGATGTATTAAATGTATGCGAGTATTATCAAAGTTCTAGACGAGCAGCATTCGAAATGTGTTTCTGTTGTGTTTTCAAGCGCATTAAGATTATAATTAATTATATTCGGGACGCAGAGTGAGGAGAATATAATGTACTTATGTCAGTGAGCTGCTTTGACTCTTTGACCGTAAATTCATAAAAAATCTTTTCTCATGAGTTGTATATATGTATGAATAGTGATCTAGGTGAGAAGGAATAATGCTCTGGAGAGCCCGGAACCTATATGCTTACTTTGATTCCCAGTGGCACGTGAACCTTGCCCTTATTGCACCCAAATTCAATGGGAACACCTTTGTCCCATGGGGTGGAACTATGCTGTTGGTGACTCTAGGGTGGAAGGGCGTAACAACTAAAGCTCTGGGAACCATTCTGCTACAGACGGATGGAAGCACATATGATTCGTAACCCCAGTACCCCCCTCCAACTTCGTTTGCAGGGGGGGGGGGGGATTAATTATGTATGAAAAGGCTCCCTTCCATTCACCAATATTCATTACTTTCACGATTATATCAATAGCATGTGACAAAAGATGCTTTCAATAGGTTACCATTAAACCTATATACCAAGTCCCCCCCCGCAGGTCAGACACCCTCCACCGCGGGGTTCAACAGAAAATTGTGGCGACATGTTGGAAAGGCCTTTCCTGCATTCTATCCTCGTATCATATTGGTTTCTCTCAGAACGTGTGCGGTTGTTAAAGAAGAAGCAGTTTTTGAAAAGTTGGTCATTTTTGGTCATTTTTTCACCTTTTTGCCCCACCCCAAGGCCCCAGGGTGGCAAGCAGAGACCCTGAATTCAATGTCACTGTTCTGTGCCTCCCCCCTTGTCCCAAAGATGTTCAAAGCCAATTTGAAAAGGAATTGGAAAGGCGTTATCAAGAAGAGAGTTAAAGAGATGTTTCAATTGTGTATACCATATTTATCAATGGCCATTTTGGCCCCCCTATACTAGACCCGCTACCCCTAGGATCATTGGAATCTTACAAATTTTGAGATATTAAGGTTCTCCTATCATGCCAGTGAATAAATATTCATTTAGTTCACATTAATCTCATAGCATTTAAAAAAAGATGTTTCAATGTTTTTGATATATGAAACCTATGTACCTAAGTTTGGCCCCGCCTGGTGGTCAGAACCTACCCGTCGGCGCCGGAATACCAATTTATTTTACATTTTGGGTAAAAGGCGTGTTCCTTGCGTCTACAATTCACTATGCATTTGGTTTTTATTCAGACAGTTTGTGGCTGTAAGAAGAAAGATTTTTGAGAATTGGTTCGATCTTTTGGGACAGTTTATTTGCCCACCTCCCAAGGCCCAGCGGGTGCAAGGAGACCTGAAATTTACGCAATTTATGTCGCCCCTTGTCCCAAAATATGCTTCAAATACAAATTTGAAAAAGAATTGGACAGGTGGTTATCAAAGAAGAAGTTAAAATGCTCAATTGTAAACACATTTCATCAATGACATTTTGGCCCACCCCACCCTATACAAACCCTACCCTAGGGTCACGAAATTTACAATTATAATAGAAACTCCCTGCTCATCCAAATATCCATTTAGTTTTAATTTACTATTAATAGCATTAAAGAAGATGTTTTTCAAATGTTTACAAACCTATACACTATGTACCAAGTTTGGTCCCGCCTGGGGTCAGAACCCCTACCCGGGGATCACCAAATTTACAATTTTGGTAGGAGCCTTCCTGCTCTACATCACTATGCATTTAGTTTCAGGCATGTGCGGTTGTAAAGAAGAAGATTTTTGAAAATTGGTCACTTTTGGGCAGTTTTTGCCCACCCCCCAGGCCCCAAGGGGGCCAAGAGACCTGAAATTTACAATTTATGTGCCCTGTCCAAAGATGCTTCATACCAACGATTGCATAGGTCACTAGTTTACTCAGGTGACCTAAAAAATTAAAGGGACTCCTGGGACTGATTCACAATCTTCCCAAAGATTTTGTTTTTCTTTTTTTTATAATGATCAAAATCTACTTTCTATTGTGTTTGAAAGGTTTCACCAAAAAATTTCAAAGTTCTACATCATGACAGAAACTCATTGTACAGAGTGTAAACAAAGGTTGAGGTATGTTAAAAACATATGGTATTTTGGTTAAAGTGTATTATGTGTAGCACATTTCAACTTAAGTATTCTTTAGGTAAACTGTGCCATTTTAAAGGTGAAAGTATACAATTATATGCCTCTTTGCTGGTCATATTACTTTAATGTTCAAAGTATTAACAAGAGCAACACCAACATAGCATTATCTGCCCATCATAATTATTTCAAAGATTTATAAACAATAGTCAGTCAAGTGACCTTGACAATCAATAAGATTCATCCACTTTCCATGGTCAACATTTATGGAAGGTTTGATGATTCTCTGATGAATGCTGTGTCCTCTATCTTGTTCACAAGGATTTTAAGCAATTATCAATAGTGACCTTGATAATCAATAGGGTTCATCCCCTCTTCATGGGCAACATATGCAAGGAAGAATTGATGATGCTCTAATGCTGTGTCTTCTATCTTTTGCAAAAGATTTTGAGGCAATAATAAATTTTGACCTTGACAATCAATAAGGTTCATCCACTTTCCATGGTCAACATTTGTGGAAGTGACCCTGAACTTTGACACTTAACCATGAAAATCAATAGGGTTATCCTCTCTCCATAGGCAATATTTGTGGAAGGTTTGATTACTCTCTGTTGAATGCTATATTTGTGGAAGGTTTGATGATTCTCTGATGAATGCCCTTGCTTCTATCTTGTTCATAAGGTTCCGTACACATGCTGACATGCACATATATGTTGCTGTACATCTTCACAGCAGTGATTCTATATCCCCTCCACAACTCGTTGCGAGAGGAAAACAATATCTCAAAGTTTCAATTAAATCAAATGTAAACTTTTGGATATATTGTCCAGAAACTTCACTTTTTCAAAAGTTTTTTGTCACTGTGACCACAAAAGTATTTGTTACAAAAGAACTCCAGAAACTCTTTGGTGCCAAAACATATGTGTGAGGTTATATCACAATATTTCATATTGCACAACGTCCAATTCCGACAATGGATTTAAAATCAAAACAAAATGGAGGCATAAATAGTTTATTTTATGGCAATATCTGATATTTTGAAAAATTACTAGGAGTTCACAAAACAAACAACTATTAAAGACATAGATAAATGCTTCTCTGAATCAGATCTAAATATTGTACACACACATATATACATATAATGTCAGATTTCTATTATCAGTGTTCAGCATAAAAAAGGTTATTCAAGGAATTTTAATGAACACTCACTTCAATTGATATTTCTCCAGCATTAAGACAGAAGACATAATACCTATCGTTACAAAAACTTGAATGAGAACAAAGGAAAGCACAATGTTGGAACTATTGAGGTACTTAGGATTGCCTGAAACATTAAATGTAAAACACTGAAAGGGCTGTTCAATATTATCACTCTATTCACAATAAATATTTGAAATTTCACCAATACATAAATAATCTACAGTTTATCAACCACTCCTCTTTTTCACCCACACATTCACTCAAAACAAAGAAGGACTTCTCACTCATTCCACATCGTGCCTATCTGTGGTCCCACACAACCAATGAGAATGTGGCTTGGTCCCACACAACCAATGAGAATGCAGCTTTGAATGTCTGAGATTGAACAGTCTAGTGGTGGTTAGTAAAGACTTGTTTTCTTCATGATCTTCAGGAATTCTTGTTCATTGATTTCTCCATCTCCATCCCGATCCGCTTCATCGATCATTTCCTGTTAATAAATCATTATATAATGTCATTCAAACAAGTCCTATGGAGTAGAATGTTTCTGTGTTCTTTATCTACATTATTACAGCAGGACTGATTTCTTTATTCCCAGGCTATTAGTCATGTGACTTCATGTTTTCCTGACATTGGAATAATTTCTAGGGTCCCTACTTGAATGTAGGAGTGAAACAAAAAATCATAAAGTTCATTGCCTCAATCAATTTATAAATTTTGCTGATATTTCTTAATAGCAGAAGTCCATAAGAGAAAAATGGCAACATTCTAGAAATAAGTAGGTTTGGTCTTAGACACAAGTTCCTTGTAAATGTAAAAATGAGGTCTTCTTTATATTTCTACAAATTGCAGGTGGTTTACTCATTCAATGCATTAACAGCATGTTATTTTTGGGCAACATCTTTAACCTTCAGATTTTGGATTGTATCTATTTCCACATTCACCAGTGTGTTTGGAATAATCTTTAACCAGGAATATTCTACTCTTGTTTTAAATCTTCTACAATGTTACATGTAGTTTCACAACCTTTACATCTCTGTTGATAGAGAGAGAAAAAAATCAATTACATACTTGGAGTTCTTCATCTGTTAGGTTTTCTCCTAATTCTTTGGACACCCTCTTCAAGTTCTTGAAGGAGATCTTGCCTGTGTCATCATCGTCAAACAACCGGAAAGCTTTCTGGATTTCTTCCTTCAGATCTTTTTCACTCATTTTTTGTGTCATGATATTTTGGAAGTCATTGTAGTCAATAGTACCTGACAAAAGAAGAATTTTCATTCAAGTCTTGCATATTCCCACATCATTGTGCTTCCATTCATAAGAATTATAGTACTGGGATTCTTCATAAATTAACAACATAACAAATAAATTCACATTCTGTGATCAGCACAGCACAATTGCATGAAACGGAGACATTAAAGGAAAATGATACCAGGAAAATTGGACATTTTAGCTGAACCTACTTTTACAAAGAAAACATTCATTGCATTGCATATTTTTAAAATTATATTTCATTCCTCTTGGTCGTCTAAATAAAAACAAGAGCTCTGCAAGGAAGAATATCCCCTCGCAAGGTGGGCTTTGACCTTGACATTTTAGCAAACTTATTGGGGATTTTTCTTTCTTGATTAAAAAGCTATCTGTAAAAGTTCAAATTTTCAAAGTGGCCTCTGCAATGTCTGCAAGTTTGATTTTTTCTATTCCCTGGTGACCATGACCTAGCTTTGATCCCCAAATCAATAGGGTTCTTCCCATCATGATAACAAAGCTGTGAGTATTAAATAAAACAAGCAAAGAGTGTCTAGAAGCTCACATTTACACATAAACATTAACCCACGCACAGTCCATAATTGTACATGTATATACATGCCCTCTCCCAATAAATTGCAAGGGGATAATTACTATGATTCATATGCTTTGTCAGTTTTACTAAAATATCTTAGGGTTGGCAAAAAAGCGGTCAATACTAGTATTGACCGGGCCGGTGGTCAATACTGGTTAAAACCGGTCAATAGTGGTCAATACTGGTCGATATGGTCAATTGAAGATTAATTGTCATTATTCTATATTATTGGTTATTTTATTGTTAAAGAGTTAATTATGTTGAGTGTATTTATACTGCTTGTAATCTAAACATGCACTTACTACACTTACATGCAAATGAAAATTAAATAATATGCATAAGATTTTGTTCAATTGGGGAAAATGCTCACTGTAAAAATCAACAAGAGGCCCATGGGCCACATCGCTCACCTGAGCACAGCTGCTTCACTAAGAAGAGCAGTAGTTTGGGATTTAGAAGTGTACCACTGTAAACTAAATCTAACCTATGTCAGGTGGAGGCATTATCTGAACCAACTTAAATCTACTCATATCAGAAGCTTTCAGGAAAATACCCACTCTTCTGGTTCAATGAAAAAGATTTTTAAAGAATTTCTCTATATATCTGCATGTAAACTTTGATCCCTATTGGGGCCTCATCATCCCCCCTAGGTCATGATTTGAACAAACTTGAATCTCACTATATCTAGCTTTCTTGTCCGTGTTCTTGAGAAAGAGATTTTTAAAAGATTGTTCCTATATATGCATGTAAAACATTGATCCTCTATTGTGGCCCCATCGTACCTCCGGGGGTCACTTGTTCTTGAGAAGAAGATTTTAAAGACTTTCCCTATATAACATATGTAAAACTTGATCCCTATTTGGTGGCCAATCGTACCCCCGGGGTCATGATTTGAACAAACTTGAATCTCCTCTAATATCAGGAAGCTTCCATATAAATTTCAGCTTCCTGGTCCAGTGGTTCTTGAGAAGAAGATTTTTTAAAGATTTTCCCTAATATACATTATGTAAAACTTTGACCCCCTATTGTGCCCCATCGTACCCCGGGGTCATGATTTGAACAAACTTGAATCTCCTCTATATCAGGAAGCTTCATATAATTTCAGCTTTCCTGGCCAGTGGTTCTTGAGAAGAAGATTTTTAAATGACACCACCCTATTTTTGCATTTTCGCGATCATCTCCCTTTGAAAGGGGGCCTGGTCCTTCATTTTGAACAAACTTGAATCCCCTTCACCCAAGGATGATTTGTACCAAGTTTGGTTGAATTTTGGCCCAGTGGTTCTTGAGAAGAAGTCGAAAATGTGAAAAGTTAACGACAGAGCGACAGACAGACGGACAGACAGACGACGGACAACAGGTGATCAGAAAAGCTCACTTGAACCTTCGGTTCAGGTGAGCTAAAAAAACTGTTCAACTTTTGTCCTAGCAATGAGCAGGGTGTCAAGTCCCTATTTTTTCTATATTTTCCTATAAACTTGAGAGTCCCTATATTTTCCATTACAAGTCGTTACTGAAGAGTATTCATCAGGTGTCTAATTATGATCACATTGGTGTGTGGGTGATGTTTTCATAACAATAACAGACACTTGCTATCCCCAGACCCTGGGTATGTTAATTCACTTGCCCATTATATCCTATCCCAAGTAATCTCTTGCTCCATAAGCACTGCCTTTTGCAACACAGTTGTTTATCACCAGTTTATATTTATTTATAGATCACAGTGCTCAGCTGATCTATTTGTTATTTTGTCCAGGTATAAACAGAAATTATTTTGTCTCTTATTGTCAAACTATGCTACCTGTAACCTTTAGTATACATGTACATAGTATAGTAGTGAAGATATGTCAACCACAGTAGTCAATTAACCAAATACATTAATATCTTAAACATGCAGATGATGCAGGATTGTCTTGAAAAGTGCTAAGTACTATCAGTATTGCAAACAGTTGCCCATTAACTAAAAAGTTATAGGGGATATCAGCTAGAAATGAGAGCTCTAACATTAATTGATCTATAAATACATGCTTTGTAATAAAGCTGAGTATAAATGCATTAATTAATCTTTATTTTTGCATGAAATGTTTTTAAAATTGGGAAAAGGACACTTAAATTTCAATTGACCAGTATTGACCATTTGGGAGTATTGACCGGGGCGGTTATAACCGGTTAAAAACCAGGGGCGGTTTTAACCGCCCAACCCTGCTGACATGTACCAAATACATGTACATGTAAAGTCATGCCGTGCAAATACATGTTGTGATATGGGTGACATCACCATCACCCATATCAGCATGCCGTGCAAAAATCCAAATCAATATCAGCATGCCGTGTAAAAATCCATATCAAGGACGTCATAATAAAAAATTATGTCATGACAAACAGCCTGTATAGCTGTAACATGTCAAATGCCTTGATTTTCCACAACATATTTTGAGTATGACAGTATATGATAAAAAGAAGATTATATCCTAAAATCCAAATCGCATGGCATATCAGCCCTCTGGCCCCATATCAATTCCCAGGCCTTTAGCCCTTGGGCTAATATGGAGCCACTTAGGCTGATATCTCATGATATATGGATTTTAGCATGTAATATTCTATATTTATCATTTGAGTGATTCTGTAATTAACAAACAAATTGTGAACATTTTAATCACCTATCCTATATATAATTGCTAAAACAGAATATATGATTACGAAACCACTATAAATAATCAATACCTGATCCTTCCTTGTCAATATCAGCTATCATCTTCTTGATTTCCTCTTTCTTTGGTTCAAACCCAAGAGCCCTCATTGCTACCTATAAGAAACATATTTTGCAAATCAGAAAATATGGCCATAATACTTTAATTTCAATTGTAACAGAAAAGAATTATTTCAGTATTAGTTTAATGCAAAATTATTTAGTTTTTCAATGAAATTTTTCAATAATTCAAAAAAATGGCTTGCATATGTTATTGTATGATGTTGCACATTTAAAATTTTGCAGTACCTCATAGAATATTATCTTGATGTGAAAATTTTGATCGCTCAATAATAAGGAAGCTTAACTATGTTAAGGGAAAGCAAATGGCTTTAAAATCATTTGGGTAGTTTATGTTTGGTTGCAATTTTAATATGATACTACCTCAAGCCATTTCAAACTCCCCATTTCAGTTTGCAAGTAACTTCATTCCTGAAACTGATTAGATTATAAGACTGATCAAACACCCACCTTTAACTCCTTAGCATCTATTGTACCAGAACCATCTGTGTCGAACAAGTCGAAGGCTTCTCGGATTTCCTGTCTCTGTTCATCTGTCAGTTCTGGTTTGGGTCCGCCCTTCTTGCGAGCTCCACCCCCCGCTAATGTTGTCTTCTTACCATATGAAGCCTGAAATAACCAACTCATTATCAATCTATGAAAGTGTTGTAATAAATATAAACTATGATGAACATCGCAGTGTTCTCTTTATCTACAGTGTATGGTAGTTCCTAGTTATGAACAACAAGATCAACTAATACTTTATTGTAAAGAAACTGAATGACAGTTATACAACAAATAATGCAGACGTGTCTTTATACTGTCATCTTTGCTAGCCAATAGTGACGACACACACAGTATCTCTTGATCTGTATTTACTATTGTCATCCTTGGTTAGCGAAGATGTTACACATGTACCTGAAACCCATTTCTTTTAACTATGCTTCACCCTGTGGTTCCATTCATACCCTTTGCTTGTTCTCATCAATGAATTTTATTGCATTATATTAAGTACACCAAAAGTTAAGTTCTTCTAAAGGCACAATATTGCTAAGATGTGAAAACAGAGGAGTCCCATTTCTATTCTGATTAATTTGATTGGAGAGTAAATTCAAATCATTATTCATAAGAACAAGGAAAATGGTATGAATGGACCCACAGATGATGGAGAGAGGAAGAAAGCATAATTAACCATGTTACCATTTGATTAATAAAAAATTTTTGTATGGAATTATAACAGATATAAAAGGTACACAGTATTCAATGGTACATACATATACATGTATACTTAATGAGTGTATATTTATTATATAGATGATCATTAAGACTGACGACATGAAATTTGAGAAATGACAGGTGTATCAAGCATATCACCAAAAAACCCAAAAAAAACACCCACTATAGGAAGTCTTCACTGTCGAGATAAACATAATATGGAAGCTATCATTTGAATGCAAAATTTAGCGACTATTTATTTAATTTTGGAATTTCCTAGACAATAAACAATGCAGAATTCACAACAATAGAGTTTGTTTAACTATCAGATCACTTATTTGAAGTGAATGGCAGTGTTACCTATATGCACATTATATTGCTAGAAAGAGAATTGCTGAAGGATTGCTCCAAGGCTCAATAACTGCATCATAATCCAGCTGATATTAGTTTTACACCATCGATTGCATCATGTTTGCTATGCTTTTCTAGACAATTTGATAACTCCATGTTACACAAAATGGATCAACCTATGGGATTTTTAAACACATTGAAGAGTAATTAAACTTGTGCTAAAAAGTAATGATACATATTGAAATGGTAATGATATGTGACAGTATTATCAATACACTGGTATTGATATACAACCATATTTAATGAGTAGTGTCCAACTTCAAATATTATAATGTGTGTAGCGGTCACCCGCCCACAGGTGCTGACCACACTTGCTGTTGTTTAACTTGTACATCAAGAGAAAGACTCCATCACATCAACAGAAAAGCTAGCTCACTAGTGAGGCAGTTTGAGTTTCCTACATGTATATACTGTTTACTAGACCCCCTCCCCAGTATAATCCCTATAAACTATCTGCTACACACTATACCCCCCCCCCCCCCTTCAGGGAAGCTGGATTCTCTCTGAATATTGAACAGTTTGGCACCTCTTCAGCAACAGCATCCACCATTCCAAATGACATCTACCACTGGCACTGGACGGACTACGTACATACATGGACACAAAGTCCCAGAGCTGGGAAGAGACTGCTTGAACTGAAGCAATTAAGCTCCAACAAACACCAGTCACTTCACTGCCACCAACTTGTAACATGTAGCTGTCACCCAAGTTAACTTGCATGATCAATCGAGAAACTATACTAACATTGCCAGAAAAGCTAGCTCACTAGCAAAGCAGTAGCCCATAAATTTCCTCTTATACTAGCTGTTCATTACAAGACTTTGTGCATGTGCTGTGTGGTCCAGTTTTCATTAGACCTATCTATTGGTTTTAGACTGACTGAATGCAAAACCAATACAAATGAAACAGGTTTTTCAAGGACAATACCGTCTTGTAAAACCAGTACACAATTTTAGTATAGTCATTAGACTTATCAGTATCGTCGACTGCCCTATTTCAGTGACTGACCTAAATCGGTGACCTTTAGTTTACGTGTGTTAATAGGTGATTTTTCGTTTTTTTTTTTTTTTTTTTTTTTTTTTTTCTTTTTTTTTCCCGGGTTGACTATGTCATCTCTTTTACCGTAGTGCTTGTAAACATACTGGGAGTTCGTATTCAATATTTTTTTTTCCGATAATGAAGCACAAAGCGGTTGTTTGCAAGCTATGAACAGCAGCACCCCGAAATTGAGCCCATTTGCTCATCACTTTTTTAGGCATACCTTGATTTCAATATAAAAGTATACCAAAAGTCTGTAATGTCTCATTACATCAGTATGAAAACGTCCATATACAATCATGTAGGTCTGCTCTTATTATTGTCACATGATACCTGTGTACGTCACCTGTATTTAAAAAGGTCACCGAAATAGGTGACGTCAACATTTCCGAGTTCAATCTGACATGTGTTTTTCATTACGACGATATATTCAAATAATGGATTAAAGATTGGCAGTTTTTGGATGGGAATAGAGGAATTTAGTTGCTTTATTAGTAGGTACATTATTTATTTATTTCATCCAAGTAATTAATGAGGAAATCACTGTTTACCACTAGGTCACCGAAACTGTTCACTCGACGATACATCTTCATCATCAACATTTTTTCATCACTCATTCACTGAAATTTTGATTTCCAAACAGAAGAATAACAAATTGACTGTTTAAACCTGATATGAAATTGTGTCACCCAAGAAAAAGCATAAAAACAATGATAAACATCAGGTGATTTACTTGCATCTTTATTTCGAACGATTTTGAAGTTGATCAAACGCAAGTGAAAACACGCACTTTCTATGCGCACCGTTTTGTATTTTTGTTGATTGTTTGTACCATAATTTACCATGGAAATTAAAAAGCAACACTACTCAAGTGTGTTCTACTAGTATAGATAGTTCATAGCAAAAGATTAAATTGCATAAATTAATTAAAATAAGCATAATTATTAAGTTATTACCATGTCTGGTTTGTTGATCTTCGAGACGAACCGCTTAAAATGCCCGGATGAAAGCACTGCAGTAAATGTGGTAGCTAATTACACTAAAGGGAATGCTTTCCATAATCAATTCAATACTAATAAATGCAGATAATTACCTCCAAATCAAATGTGTTTCGTGTATCCTTGGTATGTGGAGGTATCCATATAATAATGAAACATTAAAATTGAACATGAATTTTGCTAAACCGTTTTATGGTTATTAACGGAACCATAATTTGTAGATATTACAGTAATATTAAGGACGTATTAAAACTCTAGGTAAATTGTATTCATCTAACTAAAAAATTAACTCCTATGGGACTTAATAAATATTCGTGATTGTTATTTTAAAACCTGGTTTGTTATGGATAATATGCCTGAAATGGTATCTCATTGCAAAGCGCATCGTTATGCTTCTTATTATAGTTAAACATATCATAGATCGATTTTTTTTCGTCATAAATAGAAATATTTTGGTGAATTTATAAAAACGGGTGTAAACATATGAAATACCACAATTTCCTGTAAATAGTTTGTCCAATGCCAGGAAATAAAAAAAAAAAAATAAATAAATATTTGCAAGTTTTTCAGATAAAAAATAATATAGGTTTTTCGTTTATGATGAGATTTTTTAAATTATTATTAATTTCAATAGTTTTAATTCCTGAAACCTTGGTTACAACTGCGCTTAATCCTCATGTATCAAATGCAAGCTTTTCCGTTATCCTGATGAAAACATTTCGTCACTTCCTTTTCTTGTCCACATGTGATCGAAAGAACATCACACAGAATGGCTCATTACAATTTTAAGAAAATTACGGTCGTTCCTCCTGCAAAGGATTTTGTGGACATTGTGTTATCGAAGACCCAAAGGAAAACTCCAACTGTGGTGCATAAACATTACAAAATCAGCAGGATTCGGACGTTTTACATGCGAAAAGTGAAGTTTACACAGCAAACTTTCCATGACAAGTTGACTCAAATCATAACAGATTTCCCGAAACTTGAAGATGTCCATCCCTTTTATGCGGATTTAATGAATGTTTTGTATGACAAGGATCACTACAAACTCGCATTGGGTCAGATCAACACAGCCAGGCATTTGATCGACAATGTATCCAAAGATTACTGCCGCCTTCTCAAATATGGAGACTCTCTCTACAGATGTAAACAGCTTAAAAAAGCGGCCATGGGTAGAATGTGCACCATTATGAAACGCCAGAAACAGAGCTTGGAATACTTGGAACAAGTCCGTCAGCATTTGTCGCGTCTGCCTTCCATTGATCCAAACACCCGCACCTTGTTGATCTGCGGTTTTCCAAATGTTGGCAAGTCAAGTTTCATCAACAAGATCACTCGGGCTGATGTAGAAGTTCAGCCTTATGCCTTTACCACTAAATCATTGTATGTGGGGCACACTGATTACAAGTATCTTAGATGGCAAGTGATTGATACACCAGGAATTCTGGACCATTCTTTGGAAGACAGAAACACCATTGAAATGCAGGCCATTACAGCACTGGCCCATCTACGTGCAGCTGTCTTGTATGTCATGGATCTTTCTGAACAGTGTGGATATTCCATAGATCAACAAATAGAACTCTTCAATAACATAAAACCACTCTTTGTGAATAAACCACTGATCATTTGTACCAACAAGATTGATGTCATCCGCATCGAAGATCTTCCCACAGAAAAGGCTGAGCAATTTCAAGTGTTTGAAGAAAATGAAATTCCTGTTCTACCCATGAGCACACTGACAGAGGAAGGAGTTATGGATGTTAAAATCCATGCTTGTGAAAAGTTGCTTCAGTACAGAATTGACAGTAAAATTAGAGGAAAGAAAGTGAATGACGTAATGAACCGACTTCATGTTGCGATGCCAGCAAAGCGCGATAGCAAGGAAAGACCCCCATGTATCCCAGAATCCATTCTGAATATAAAGAAAACCATGGACACAGATGTGAAATCCAAGCGAAAATTGGAAAGAGATATTGAAATGGAAGAAGGAGATGACTACATCCTTGATTTGAGAAAACACTGGGATCTGGCAAAGGAAGAAGAAAAGTATGATGTTATACCAGAAATCTGGCAGGGCCACAATGTGGCAGACTTTATTGATCCTGACATCATGAAGAAATTGGATGAATTAGAAAAGGAAGAAGAAATGAGAGAACAAGCTGGGTATTATGACAATGACAGTGAGGAAGAGGATGAGGAGACGCAAAAAGTACGAAAAACAGCCAGGAAGATCCGAGAGAAGAAAAAACTAATAATGCTAGAGTCCAGAGAAAAGAGGAGGATAGAGAAGCCCAGATTACCGAGAAAGAAAATGAGCACTGAGAAAATGAATAAAGAGCTGGGAGACCTTGGCATAGAAATGGACTCGGATGACGACACACATCTGAACCAAATGCGTTCAAGAAGCAAGAGCAGAAAAGCCCTGAAACGGAAGAGAGAAGAATCTATGGATGTAGACAAACCAAGATCTAGGAGTCGATCAGTGAGCAAAGCGCCGCGCGATCAGTCGGGAGTGCGGGATGCCAAGATGGCCAGGAAAGTCAAGACCATTAGCAGGAAGGCTCAAGTGCCCCGAAATCGGGAAGCCAAAAAGGGAGAGGGAGATCGGGTCATTCTGAACATGAAACCTAAACATCTTTTTGCTGGAAAACGCAAGGGTGGAAAAACTGATAGGCGATAGATAAACTGATTTTAATTTTTTTTTTTTTTTTAATGTTTAAACATCATGTTCAAGTGCTGTTGTGAAGTTAAGTACCATATTAAAATTGTTGAGAGCCATTTACATTATCTTCAAATTATATTTAGTTGTCCAGGTAGTCTTTTATGGTAATTGAGGCTTTGACTTGTTTCATTCAAGATGCCACAATTCTTTAATGTTATTTAAATTTTGTGTCACACATACTCTAATGCATGAATTTTTGGGTAATGCACTGCTCAGTGACCAAAACTACAAGAGCTAGAATTCCCTGCATCTATTCTACAAAGGGAAATACTTATGCTGGTCAACAGGGGATTTAACCATAGACACCTGATCTTACCTCTGGTGTTTTCAGAGTCCATGGTATTCTTGTAGGATCACTATTAACTCATGTTTTGATGCTACACTGACCTATTTAGGAGAGGATCGAGGAGCTGATTTTAATCGGTTGAATTTTGTATCATGAACCGTGGCCTCCATGTAGAGACTGGTTGATGGTTTTAGTATATAATTATGGCTTATCATGAAACCTTGTGTTTCATGTACCGAAATGAAAATTGCAGATGAATACCATTGTGTTGGAGTGCAGTGCTTTATCCAATATAAGAAAAGATTTCAAAAGAATACCTACACAGTAAAATCATAAATACTGTTCAATGTGGAGGACTCGCAAAAATTAATTCGGGGCCCCGCCGAGTATCGGCTAATCAGCTTTTCCGTTAGTCTGTCAAAAACAGTTTTCACAAGATAACGCAATAGGGCTTGCACCAATAGATATGAAACTTTAGAATGGTGCAAATATCCACAGGTCAGGTCCCTTTCGATTTTTGAAAATTTCTGATAGGGCCTAGTATGTTTTAGAGAAATGGTACTTTTTAGGTCACCTGAGTAAACTCAGGTGACCTATTGCGATTGGTCTTCGTCCGTCGTCGTGGGTTTGCGTCGTCCGTCATGCGTTAACAATTGAACGACATTTTTAACTTCTTCTTGATAACCACCAGTCCAATTCTTTTCAAATTTGGCATGAAGCATCTTTGGGACAAGGGGCACATAAATTGTAAATTTCAGGTCTCTTGCCACCTTGGGGGTGGGGCAAAAACTGCCCAAATGTGACCAATTTTCAAAAATCTTCTTCACAACCGCACATGTCTGAGAGAAACCAAATGCATAGTGATGTAGAGCAGAAGGCCTTTACTGAAATTGTAAATTTGGTGATCCCCGGGGTAGGGGTTCTGACCCCAGGGCGGGGCCAAACTTGGTACATAGTGTTTATATATAAAACATTTGAAAAAGCATCTTTAATGCTATTGATATTAATGTGAAACTAAATGGATGCTTTGAATAAATAGGAAGCCTTTTATCAAATTGTAAAATTTCATGATCCTAGGGGTAGTGGTTTTAGTATTAGGGTGGGCCAAAAATGGTCATTGATGAAATGTGTTAACAATTGAACATTTTTAACTTCTTCTTGATAACCACCAGTCCAATTCTTTTCAAATTTGGCATGAAGCATCTTTGGGACAAGGGGCACATAAATTGTAAATTTCAGGTCTCTTGCACCCCTAGGGCCTTGGGGGGGGGTGGGGCAAAAAGTGACCAATTTTCAAAAATCTTCTTTACAACCGCACATGTTTGAGAGAAACCAAATGCATAAGTATGTAGAGCAAGAAGACCTTTACCAAAATTGTAATTTTGGTGATCCCCGGGGATAGGGGTTCTGACCTGGGGGGGGGGGGGGCAAACTTGGTACATATTGTTTATTATGTAAAACATTTGAAAAGCATCTCTTTCAATGCTATTGATATTAATGTGAAAGAAATGTCGAGTCCTTGCGAAGGTCATAATGTACATAGTGGTTTTAACCTTGTTGGGGCCATAACATTGTCCGTTTAATTGAGTGCATGGATTGGGATAAAATTTCACAGAATTGTTGGTCTGGACTAAAGAAAATGTAATGACCTTAAGCCAATTTCAAAGGTCAAGGTCACAATGCACATAGTGGTTTTAGCATTGTCTGGGCTTTAACATTTATTTGAGTGCATGGTTTGGAATAATATTTTACAGAATCATTGCCATGGACCTAATGAACTGTCATGACCTTTAACAATAAAGGTCAAGGTCATAATATACAAAGTGGTTTTACCATTGTCTGGGTCATGATGGGCGTATAATGGCATTGCTCTTATTATCCCCATGCAAATAGTTGTGGAGAGGGTTGACCGGTCAACAGGGGATGCTTACTCCTCCTAGGCACTTGATCCCACCTTTGGTGTGTCCAGGGGTCCGTGTTTGCCCAACTTTTGTTTTTGTATTCTATTTGGGATATACAAGATTGATCACTGTTCGTTAGCTTTGCCTTTACATTGCTGCCATGAGTCCATGAAATTGTGTGTATGTTTGTGTGTATGGAACCTTGTGAACAAAATAGAAACAAGAGTATTTATCAGAGGATCATCAAACCTTCCACAAGTGTTGTCCATGAAGAGAAGGTAAACCCTATTGATTTTCAAGGTCAAGGTCACTTGATTATTGCCTCAAAATCTTGTAAACAGGGATGAAGAAAGGGCATTCATCAGATGATCATCAAACCTACACATGTTCACCATTGAGAGAGGATGTACTGTATGGATTTTCAAGGTCAGGGGGTCAAAGATTAAGGTCACTATTGACTATTGCTTAAAAATTATCAACACGATAGAAGCAATGGATTTCATCAGAGGATCACTAAACCTTCCACAGATGCTATCTATGGAGAGAGGATGAACCATATTGATTTTCAAGGTCAAAAGTCAAGGTCACTATTGAGTATTACCTAACAATCTTGTAAACGACGTAGAAGACATGACGTTTACCTGATCAAGAATATGGGCTCACGGCGGGTGTGACCGGTCGACAGGGGATGCTTACTCCTCCTAGGCACCTGATCCCACCTCTGGTGTGTCCAGAGGTCCGTGATTGCCCAACTCTTGTTTTTGTATTCTATTTAGGACTTACGAGATTGATCACTGTTCGTTATCTTTGCCTTTACATTCACCATCGTTGGAAACCCACGATCGGTTGCATTTCTATCTCGAGGTATAAGAAGTGCAACCGATCGTGGGTTTCCGACGATGAGCATTCATTAGAGGATCATCGAACCTTCCACAAATGTTGCCCATGGAGAGAAGATGGACAGTATAGATTTTAAAGGTCACTGTTGACTCAAAATCTTGTGAAAATTATAGAAGCAAGCGTAATCATCAGAGAATATCATCAAGCCTCCCTAAAATGTTGAGGATACAAGGTATACCATTCTCAAATGGATTGAGAATAAAGTCTGGCTGTTTTTCAAAGTCGGTGACCAAAGGTCAAGGTCACTATTAACTATTGCTAAAAAAAAATCTTGTGAAAACAGTAGAAGCAAGAGCAATCATCAGAGGATCCCTAAACTTTCCACAAATAGTGATGCTATTGGCTATTTAATATATAGAGAACGTTGAACGATTTATAAGAGTTATCGCTCTTTCCCAAACATTGGCGTTATTGAGGTGATAGGGGGTATGCAGTGTTGGACAACTCTGTTATGTTTCATTTCAGTAGCATTTAATACAGTGTTTCTTGCTGCTGATAATATTTATTTGCCCGGGGTGTAACGTTTATATAGATTATTTCATTGTTGAGGTGGTCTTGTTGCAGATAGAAATGAATGATGACGGGGAGAATGAAGATAGTTTCTCGGCCTGCGAGCAGTTTTGATGAAAAGTGGCAGTGTTGCCAACAACATAGTGAACCTATAACATTTATCTTTTTGTAATGAAGGTGGGTATCTTCGTATTCCGTATTGTGGACCTATTAATACGTTTGCTTTAATTTCTCATTCATTTATTTCATTGTATAACAACCTTTTGTTCTTGATTTCATCATTGTTTTGTTGCATAAAATCATACAACATGTCATCAAGCCAATTGTCCGATTCGCTTACTCATCTCCCCTTGGCAGATTTAGTCGGTACTGAATTGCCATCTAACGGACAATGCGAGTTATCGCTCTTGACGGAAACAAAAGCTAGGCAATCAGATTCTAGTCTGTGTGTATGTTTACAAAATGGAGTTGACGGATGACAAGAGAAAAGACATTGAAGAAAATTTGGTATACAGTTTTTAAGACAAAATCAAGTAGATGGCATCAAGGCGGTTTGTGAAACTCAAACCGAACAGGTATGAATGGCGCGATTTGATTGGATGCCTTGGGAAGTCAAAGCGCGATATTGAAACTCGCCTAAATCTGCCAAGGGGGAGATGAGAGTAAGTGAATCAGACACTTGGCTTGCGAAGATGACTACATGTATTTTAATAGTTAACGTGATTGCTCTATTTCTCGCTGTCAGAAAATTTCCAGGCAATTGAAAATTTTATGTGCTTTTGAACTACACGTATATGTATTAACAAAGGACACCGACAAAACAAATACCGGTAAATCCCACTTTTTTGTGATGGGAATGGGAGGTGCATAACGACGTGTAATAACAATAGATTTTATTTTTGATTTGAGAATTACATTATTTTATTTTCAATTCACCTACAGATACAATTTTTAAAAATATTTGATGCGCGTAACAATTTAATCAAACATCTCTTAAAAATAATTTAAAGATGATATCTTCAATTTCGAATTACTGCGTGAATTGATTATACATATCATTAATTATTCTGCTGAATTGAGGCGCGCCATGAGTAAATTATGGTCCTCTTAAACTGAAAGAAAGTGCGCATTAATTCAATTAATGTCGCAATAATTCGTTCTTAATCACTTTAAATGAATTCTTTGTGGTGCGCCATGTCTCAGAGTCATAAAGTAGGACCAACTTCACGTTGAAGTTGAAGATCCTGATCTTGTTGTGTTGGGATAAGAATGAGGATCTCCAGAGTGCGAAAGATGTGCCTGGCTTTGTTGATGCGGCTCATGATGTCTTCGTCCGCTCCCCCTTCCTTGCTGACTACGCTGCCGAGGTATACGAACTTGTCAACCTCTTTGATGCTTTCCTTGTGTAGTAGGGCGCACGCTGTATGTTGTTGACTCTCATGACTTCTGTCTTGATCATGTTGATCTTGAGCCCGGTCTTCTCGGCTTCTCCGGCGACTCTGTTAAGCTTTTCCTGGGCGTCTTGATGTCTGTGGGACAGGAGGACGATGTCGTCGGCGAAATCCAGGTCCTCCAGTTGCTTAGTGAAGGTCCACTGGATCCCCGTCCTCTTCCCTATTATCAACTGCCGCGTGATCCAGTCGATCACCATCAGGAAAATTGTCGGTGAGAAGATGCATCCCTGACGGACGCCGGTCTGTACGATGAATGACTCTGTCAGTTTCCCGTTGTGGATTACCTTGACTAGAATCTGATTACCTGGTTTTCATATAGCTGCACATGTCGGATGATGTTGACGAACTTTGGTGGAAAACTGTAGTGGTGCATCAACTTCCAGATGACCTCCCTGTCGACTGCCTTCTGGAAGTCAACGACGACGCTGTACAGGGGAGCCTGCCACTCCAGGGACTGTTCAATGATAATCCTCATCGTCGCCATTTGGTCGGTGCAGGATCGGTCTTGGCGGAACCCTGCTTGCTCCTCCCGGAATGTCTTGTCCAACGATCTTGGAGAGAACCTTCCCCGGTATGGACAGGAGCATGATGCCTCTCTAGTTGTTGCAGGATGAGAGGTCTCCATTCTTCGTCAGCTTCACCAGGTGTCCCTTCTTCCAGTCATCCGGCACACTCTCGTTCTCCCAGATCTTCCTCAAGAGAGGGTCCAGCATGTCGGTGGAGGTCTGGATGTCGGCCTTCAGGTGGAATGCCATCGGGGCCTGCTGCTTTGCCGGACTTGAGGGACTTGATGACCTTGACGATCTCAGTCTTAGTTGGAGGGTTGGTGTTGATGTCAAGTACCTGAGCTGCTGGTGGGGCCGGTGGTGGGAGTATGTTGAGTGTCTTCTTGAAGTTTTCCACCCACGAGCTCTCTGGTCTTCCTCTCTCGTGATGGTTTATCCGTTCTTGTCTTTGACCGGTCTTGTGGGGTTGCTGTTTTCCCCAGAGAGTGTCCTGGTGATCTGGTAGAGCCTTTTCATGTTTCGTTGGCTCGCCGCTGTTCCCGCTTCTTCTGTGAGGTCATGGATGAATCTCTTCTTGTCGTCTTTTCCACTTCTCTTGACTTGCCGGTTAGCATCCCAGTACTGAGCCTACAGATCGCGCTTGTTTTCTTCATCGTCAGTATGGTTAATCAGGTCTTTCAGACGTTTCCGCTCTTTGATGAGGTCCCAGGTGTCAGGTGTCAGCCACTCTTTATGTTTCCTGATCTTTTTTCCCAACATTTCATTTCAAGTTGTTGTCCAGGTCTCTCTCAGGTAGTGCCAGTGTTCCTCAATCGTCTCGTTAGGTAGTGAGTCGAGAGCGTGGAACCTGTTTTTCAACTCGCATCTAAAGGCGGTGACTTCACGTTGTCCTTCAGACTGTGTACATTGTACTTGTGGGATGGTCTCTCTGTCTGGTCTCTGTAGGCTTTCAGTTTGATCTTGAGCGATGCAGTGACTAGGTGGTGGTCTGAGGCTTCATCAGCTCCTCGCATCACTCGAACGTCAAGCTGGCTTCTTCGCCATTTCCTGCCGATTGTGATGTGGTCAATCTGGTTGACCGTTCTTCTGCCCGGCGACGCCCAGTTGGTCTTGTAGATCGTCTTGTGGGGGGAGATGGTGCCTCCAATGACCAGGTCATAGGAGGTGCAGAATTACCGAAGAACTCTCCATTTTCATTCTGTACCCCTGTTCTACATGTTTGCCCATGATGAGTTCTCTTTCCGAGTTGTCAGTGCCCACTTTGGCGTTGATGTCTCCCATAAGGATCTTCAGGTCCCTTCTAGGTGTTTTTGTCCAGGACGGCTTGAAGTTGTTCATAGAAGTCCTCTTTTTCTTCTTCTTCAGCCGCGTTGGTGGGGGCGTAGCACTGGAGGATGGTGGCTTTCCTGCCTTTGGAGTTGAACCTGGCTGTCAGGATCCTCGGTGATACGGGTTCCAAGGACAGCAGGGTTTGGGTTCCTTCCGATGTCAACAGCAGCCCGACTCCGTGCATGTGTGGCTGGCCTTCTTCGAGTCCGGAGTTGAGGACGGAGTCGCGTGTGTCCCATTCCTGTCCATCTGGTCTCACACAGCCCAAACTATCTTCAAGCTGTAGCGGTGCATTTCTTAACTCACTTGTGCTGTCTTTCCTGTCTCGTATAGGGTCGGATGTTCCAGGTCCCTATCGTGGCTTTGGTCTTGGTTGTCAGAAGAGTTGTCAGCGCACTGGCTTCCCGAAGGCTTACACCAGCTCACGTCATAGGCTCGATATACTAGATAGGACTCTCTTCAGCCAAGTTGTGTTGAAGGTCTATGGTTGCAGTTTCTGTAACAGGCTGGTTTTTAGAGAATCGGGTTGTTAGCCCTATTCAAACCCCCAACCTGGAGGACCAGGAGTGCTCTTGGTCTGATCTCTACCCTTTGACCTCCGGCTTGGGTGGCCCTGCCAGGAACAAATCTCCCGCTGCATTTGCTCTCAGAGTCATGGAGACACGGAAGCCCTTCCGCCACGGCAAGGCTGCACTCCTCAGAAAGGAAGATCAAGGACCTTTTAAGATCAAGGTAAGCAGGAACGCACTGTACGTATTTTGTTTTATATACATGTATATACATGTGATGTTTATTTCCCAGCCCTATTCTGTAACAAAGAAGTTAAAATCTCCTAAACTAACTAAATATTGACAGTTACCGAAGTTGGGGCTCCAAATAAGCTCATCTAATACACCAATGCTTGCCAAATACATCACGCAGGATGTATAAATAATATAAATGGTATACCTATTCTTTGATCAATACTACTAAGTAATTTGATGCAATACTTATGTGAAATATGCATGTCCACACGAAAAATTTACTTTGCCGCGCTGCTGTAACGAGTCCACACCATGAAATATGAAAAATGTATCACCCGAAGTGAGGCCTTGTAGTTCATATATACCCTCGCGTATTTTCAAAATGTGTAATTTACTTTTTTGTATCGATAATCTTTTTTGTATCGATAATCTAAACCCATGGGGGCTGGGTTAGAATAGGTCCCCAGCATCCCTTGCGTGTAGTAAGAAGCGACTAAATGGGGCGTCATTCGATGGAGACCGGAAAAACCGAGCCCCGTGTCACAGCAGTGTGGCACGAAAAAGATCCCTCCCTGCTCAAAAGCCCTGAGTGACGAGCATAG